>QFDD01004882.1:0-20020 GCA_006871305.1 Vachellia collinsii | reverse complement strand
TATGTTTTGCCAAGCTGCGCCTCACCAAGTTTTGTAGCTTTATGTATTTCCAGGATTGTTATTTCATCAGCATCAGATCCTGTCTATGTAGCTGCTAAAAAGATGTGGGATTTGCGTGGTATAATTCAGCGACAAGAGAAAGACTGTAGGCTTTTTTTTAGAGGTTGCACTTGAGAAAATGAAGAAAGAAATATTACTCTTGAGAGGAGTATGTAATACTTTTTTAGAGATTATTGTCTATAATTTATAGTTTACATTATCTTGTTATATACTTGTATGGTTTATCCTGATGAATCATAAATGAAAGATTTATTTTTTGTCATGATTTCTTCTATTTTTCAAAATATTATAAGATTTATTAAAATTTATTTAATAATAAAAAATATATGGGCATAAAATGCTAATATTTTTTTTTAAAAAAATTTTACTTTTTAGACCGCACGGGCCCAGTGCGGTCTAAGAAGCACACATTTTAGATCGCACGGGGCCCCGTGCGGTCTAAAAAAGAGACCTTTTAGCCTGTACGAAATTACGTGCGATCTAGAAAGTACATATTTTAGACCGCACGGATTTACGTGCGATCTAAAAAAGAGATTTTTTAGACCGCACCTACATGCGGTCTAAAAAATACATACTTTTTAAACCGGTCTTATCTAAACCGTATTTATATGCGGTTTAAAAGATCTTTTTTGTGCGGTCTAAAAAGCATTTTTTCTACTAGTGTCAGCTGACTTAATCGTTCTCTACATCTCCCCATTTTGGCCTTGAATAGTTAAATAGTTATTGACACAACGTTATTTCATGGGTTAACGGCAAATTTGCCACCAAAGTATCTAGGGAGTTGCATTGGGTGTCTAGAAGTTTTTTGAAGGACAATGTTGTCTCAAAAGTGTAGAAACAATGCAATATCATTCTAATCCTAACATATGCAAACGATTAATTAAAGTTTTATTCAGTCAAACAAAATCATTTAATTGTTAAACTTAACATTTTTTAATGGACAGGGTAACATTGCACCATTTTCTACACTTTGGGGTAACATTGTTTTTCAAAAAATTTGTGGACACCCAATGCAACTTTGTGGATATTTTCAGGGTAAATTTGACATTTAACCCTTATTTTATTTGATCTTGCATAAAAAGAAAGAAAGAAATCACTTAAAACTGAAGCTAAAAACCAAGCAATTGTCTTGGGTTCCTAATAAACAATTGCTTCACTCTCCTTGTTCTCGTTCCCCAAGCTGAATCTGTTTTTTTTTTTTTGGGTTTTCTTGGTTTTTTTTGTGGGGGGGGTGGGGGCAGGGGCGGGTAATGGAGTCAAGAGGGAAGATGCCAGTGGAAGGGAGTGCTAGCTGGATGCACAGAGGGTAACCAAACCAAGTGACCAGGCTGTCGGTGTTGGCAAAGGAGAGAGAAAATCTGAAGTGAGAGAAGACAAAAACAAAGAAAACATATTGAAATACCATATTCCTACTCTCATCAATTTGTCATTTTATATATTACATAACCTTTTCAAAATTTTATAATTCATATGGTACTTTTTCGATATTTTCTTTTCTTTTTCTGGGTCCATGAGAGCAAGTAAAGGCATATTTTTATAAATCCACTTGTAAATTATTATTAATTGCTTGTGACATTCAGCCTTGAGGGGCGCCGGCCGCATAGAGCAACGAAAAGGTGCGCTGGCACCCACCATACCATGCTTCGGGCCACTTGTATCGAAGCACACAAATATATATATATATATATATTGATTGAGTTTGTTCCAGAGACAAATAAGAGGGAGAGTTTGTAATAATTTTTAAATAAGGGGTAGATTTCATATTTAAGAATCGCATTAACATGTTTATATGTGTGAATGTGTTTTTAAATTGTATAAAATACAAATCACACATTTACCAAACCCGCTTCGAACATACAATCCCATGCTTAAACAAAACTTTAAATAGGTGTTAATTATCATTTGGGTTAAAGTTAATGCATGTAAAGTGTTATAGATAGTGCAAGTATCCCCCATGATGGACAATCTGTTTGAAGCATTGTTAGGCATTGAATAACGACATTTTTTTGAACAAAGAATTGAAATTTTAATTTGCTATGATATAAGCAACTAACTCTTTCTATTAGACGTAACTTTAACAGTTCACCAACAGGGAAAAAAGATTTGAGGAAATTTCTACTTAATTTAAGTAAAAAAAACAAGAAACGAAATATATTAGTTGGCCTCTGCAAACTTCTAATTGTTTAAACTATATAACCCAAAAGATGACATAGTTGACTTGAAGTCAAAAGGAGCTTTCAACAGTAGATTTCGTTTTCAAAGACAACTTATTAAATGCTTGGTGCTAACAATGGCTTAAAACTCACATCCTCATCTTTCTGCAGTGCCGATCAAATTGCCAAGAATAGCGCACTCACTCACCAAATCAACTTCAAGTCTTCAATCTCAGATTTGATCAGGTCACTGCCATACAGGTATTATTAAAATATCCCTCATTTTCTAACTTCTTAAATGCTATTCTTTCTGTTCTTTTTCAGAAATAATCAACAACCTATAATTTTTTCCTGTTTTGTGCTCCAGCAATGGCTGCTTTGGATTCTGCTTCTTCTTCCCGGGTCCCACGTGGAAAATATGATGTTTTCATCAGCTTCAGAGGTCCAGACGTCAGATCTGGTTTTCTCAGCCATTTGGAAAAGTGGTTGCTTCAAAATGCTATAGATGTCTATGTGGATGACAGGCTTGAGAGTGGGGAAGAAATATCATCATCACTTGTGAAAGCAATAGAAGGATCCAAGATTGCATTGGTGGTATTCTCGAAAGATTATGCTTCTTCAAAGTGGTGTTTAGAAGAGCTTGTCAAAATCATGGAACGTGAGGAAGCTAATCAACAGATTGTGATACCAGTTTTCTACAATGTAAATCCATCAGATGTCAGGAATCAAGAAAATACTTATGCAGATGCCTTTATTCATCTTGAACAGAAGTTCAACGATAACATGGACAAATTGCAAATTTGGAGATCTGTCTTGAAAAAATCTGCCAACTTATCTGGTCATCATTCAATAAAATTTCCGTAAGTTTGTTTCTATTATTCAAATTCAATTTTGATAAGCTTTTCCGAAGTCTGCATTTATGTCAAATCATGTTTGTGAATTAAGGCTAAACTATGTTACATCAAGCTTTAATTTGATCTCTTAAGTTTAAAAAGTTTATTTTTAGTCTTTTATTCATAACACAATTAGTTTCATTTAATAGAAAATATTAACTAAGATAATTCAAAAGATGATTATTGAATTAAATGTTATAAAAAAGATTAAAATTTAATCATATTTTATTAGTGATTAAACTGAATTTTGATGAAAATTTTGATTACTAAACATATATTACGGATTTATTATTTTTTCCTGACTAGCTTGTAATTTTTTTTATATCCTAGAAATGAATCCAAACTTATTGATGCAATAGTTGAAGATGTCTTGAAAAAGTTGGAAGATAATAGCCCAATTTTGTCAAACCCTCATCTCATTGGACATCAACAAAATTTCAAAAGTGTTGAATCATTGATGAAAATTAAACCAAAGGAAGTTTTGACTCTTGGGATTTGGGGAATGGGAGGGATAGGCAAAACAACCCTTGCTCGAGGTATATTTGACAAATTCTTGTCTAAATTTGAAAGTCATTGCTTCTTAGAAAATGTGAGAGAGAAATCAACAAAGACTGATGGTTTGAATTATTTATGTCAAGAGCTTGTTTCTAAGCTATTAAAACGGAAAAATGACATAGATGTGAATGAGGCAAGGAGAAGGCTGCAATTGAAAAAGGTCTTAATTGTGGTTGATGATGTGGATAATCCAAGGCAAGTAAGAGATTTGGTGGGACAACACCTTTCCTTATTAGGACAAGGTAGTAGGATCATTGTAACTAGTAGAGACAAGCATGTTCTTAAGAGTGGAGGGATTGATGACAAATACATACATGAAGTCAACATATTAAATTTTGAAGAATCACTTAAACTTTTCAGTGTGCATGCCTTCAATCAGAGTCAACCCAAAATGGGATATCAAGAGCTATCAAAAACGGCACTGGCCATTGCTGGAGGCATTCCCTTAGCCTTAGAAGTTTTGGGTTCCCATTTTCATTCTAGAGAACAAAACTATTGGGCAAGTGAGCTACGCAAACTCAAGAAGTGTCCCCATGAGCAAATTCAAAATATACTGAAGACCAGTTATGATGGATTACATGATATGGATAAGGAAATATTTTTAGACATTGCATTTTTTTTCGTGGGACAACAAAAAGATGAAATTACTTATGGGCTAGAGGCTTGTGGTTTTGAAGCGGTTAGTGGAATACAAAATCTTATAGATAAAGCTCTCATAAAGTCTCAAGATAGATATATTGTAATGCATGATTTGATAAGAGAAATGGCTGAGAAAGTTGTTCAAAAGAATTCTAAAACACCTAGCCGACTAAATGATGCAGAGGAACTATGTGGTAGATTGAAAAGTAACAAGGTAAGGAAGAGATGCATCAATTTATTTCCTTTATTTTTTTTTTGACAATATTTTAAAAAAATTTAATATTTATTTTATTTTATTTTATGTTTTTTAGGGAACTGATAAAGTTGAAGTCATTATATTGAATGCGGATGAAAGAAAATATCTTCAATTGGGAGCTGACATCTTCAAAAAGATGAACAATTTAAGAATAATCAAATTGTTGGTTCCTATAGAGCTTCCTGGTCTTGACTCCTTTCCTAATAAATTAAGGTATCTCCATTGGTGCGGCTATCCATTAGAGTATCTGCCATCAGGCTCTTGTTTTGAGAACCTCGTTGAACTTTACATGGGGTACAGCAATGTTAAAAGGCTATGGGATGGAAAACAGGTACTTATATGCTAATGTATGTTTTACATGTCTTCATTCTAATCAAATTGATTTGAGCCTTTTTTATTTCAGTAATTTTTTCCTTTTTTATTGTGATCATCATAGGATCTTACAAATCTAAAGAAATTAAATTTGAGTCACTCCAAGAAATTGATGGAGCTACCTGATTTCTCCATGGCACACAAGCTTGAAATTGTAGATCTCAGTGGTTGTAAAAACTTGAGGAGTGTTCATCCATCTATTTTATCTCTCCACAGTGTTGTTGAGATGAATCTATCTCATTGCAAAAAATTAGAGAGTCTTGAGAGTGAGACTCATTTAGAATCTCTCTCAGAACTTCGAATGGAGGGTTGTGATAGCCTTAAAAGATTTTGTTTATCATCAAAGAAATTGAGAGATATAGATCTTCTTGACATTAGGGTTGAAATATTGGATTTTTCAAATGGACAATGCACAGAACTTAGAGCACTTAGTGTTGTTGGCGATACATTGAGGAGTCTTCAATTAGATGGGCTTTGTTGCTCGACAAATCTTGAGGTGTTTCGAGTTACTGAGTTTAAGCAAGTAATCAACACAAAAGTGCTACACTCTCTTTTTTATGCTTGGCATAATTTAACATATCTATGTTTGGACGGGTGGAGTTACTTGAGGGAAATCCCTGATAGTATCAAGGTCTTAACAAGGTTAAAAGTGTTGTCATTAAATGACTCTGCTGTGGAGACATTGCCAGCCTCTATCAACCATCTTTCAATCTTAAAATGCATTTACCTGAGAAGCTGTGAAAGGCTTAAGTCGATACTTGGACTTCCTCCATCTCTTGAAGAATTAGATGCTAATGGATGTACTTCATTGAGGGAAATCCCTAACAGAATCAAGGGTTTAACAAGGTTAAAAGAGTTGTCATTGAATGACTCTAGTGTGGAGACATTGCCAGCCTTCAATGATCTTTCAAGCTTGAAACACATTTACCTAAGAAGATGCAAAATGCTAAAGTCAATACTTGGACTTCCTCCCTTTCTTGAAGAATTAGATGCTAGAGAATGTACTTCATTGGAGACTGTATGCTCTAGCCCTCTACTTCACAATCCATGTGGTTTTAATTTCTTTAATTGTGTAAAGTTGGATGAGTCCTCGCTTGGCTTTATTGAGAAGCTAACAAATTCCTTAATGACTTCACCTCATTATGATAAGTATTATAGTTATAAGTCCACTCATGATCATATTGCAGTATGTTACCCAGGAAGCAGAGTTCCAAAGTGGATGAAATATAAACAAATGACGGAGCCTTCCAGAGCTATTGAATTCTCTTGCAATCCTAAACGATCACATGGCATAATGCTTTGTTGCGTTGCACCTGGTCATCTCATCTCAAATGGATTAACCGCCATTTATTGTCGTATCTCTTATGGTCATTACTACAAATGCTGCCATAAATATGATTATTATCCTGGGGACAGATATCTTAAATCGAATTCGAATCATGTTTTTTTATGGTTCATGAAATGGGACTTATTCATTACCAGGTCAAGTAAGGATATTAAGATTTCATGTGAATTCCCTCTTGGATATTGCAATGAATCTTTTAAGCAAGAACTCATCCCTGTTGTAGCATGTGGTGTGCATGTACTATGTCATTCAGAGCCTGAGCCTGAGCCTGAGCCAAAGCGACTCAAGAATTATGGCTTCTTTCAGCCAACTCTCATGTGTTTAGCCAGGAAATATCATGATAACTTCATCTACCACCCCTTGCAACGCAAATTTCTACGCATGGCGAAACAAAAAGAAGTCTCATTACTTGGCTTCCTTTGATATATTTTGACAGTATGATCTCTCGCTTCTTTTCTTATCATTAATTACAAACTAACCATTTGCATACATATGGACCTACCTTTCTATCATATGAGAAAATTTATGCATTGATTCAGATGGCAAATTTTAAGGAACAAAGTGGCTGGTACATAATATATAATTCTAAGGTATGCTGCACATTTTTCTGAGACTGATTTGGGAAATATGTCTTAATTTATGTTATGGTGGTGAATTTGTGCTTCTGATTGGTTTGCAATGTAGTATAGATTTTACTGATTATTATTGCACTGCTCACTGCTTCTGTTGGTTGTCATTTATTAAATTAATATGTTATCCGAATCGAAATTTTTAAAAAAATACATAAGACAGGCAAAAAGATGCGTGTGGCTAAAAATTGAAGATGTAATGAATTAATTGATGTTTTAATTTGACGTGAGCAATGAAATTTTGCTATCTAAGAAAAACGTCATTCTTTGTTCTAAACAAAATGGTTACTTTTTACTATATATATAATTTTATTAATATGCTCTAATCTCTTTGCTCTCCATTTTTTTTTCTTTTCTAATAGTTTGATGTTGAGCTTTTCATTTTTGACATGTTGGCATTGATTAGGATATTTCCCTGCAAAGAACTTGAGTGCTATCACTAACTTAATTGATAAATATTGTTTGCATATGTAAATTGTGACATGTACAGTCTGTACTAATCATTTTTAGGCTTGTTTCTTGTCATATTCCGAAATTTTGGGCCTAAAAGTCCAAGAATGAGCTATCATGATATACGCTACCAATCCTTGGTTTGATAAGTTTCTTGTCAGGTAAAATGATTCTATGAAATTATGTAGCATTTGGCTCAGTGGAGGAAAGTTAAAGATGAAAGAAAAGGAAAGGAAGAATACATGTAGAAGCAGAAGGAAAAAGGAAAGGGTAAACATGGAAATAGAAAGGAAAAGAAGGGTAAAAATATTATTTTGCCAAATGTAGAAAAGTAAAGAGCGAAGAGTCATTTTGAAAAAGTAGGGACTAAATTTTCATTTCAAAAATGGGGATCATAGTGTCATTTCGAAAATTGGGGACAAATTGTCATTTAGAAAATGTAATGGAATTTTGGTAATTTTGAGAAAAGTCAAAGGGTATTTTGGTAATTTTGACCAAAATATTATAAAATGACTCTGAGCACCGAAAGGTGGAGAAAAATTCATTGATCAGTAATTGAGGCCTGATTGAAATAAAAATGACAAAAATAACCTCTTACGAGAATTTTGAAAGCTATTTAATATTTGGATGATTAATTAAATTTTTAGCTAAATATAATTAATTAAAATATCCAGAGGCCTTAGTGATAGAACCCAATATTTACATGTTTTTCTTGTGTGTTTTATGGTGTTTTACAACACCTTTACCCTCATTTTGCATGCATCTATACCCTTCTTGGTTATCTTCATTTATGCATTGCATTTTGCTGATTTAAAGGTACATGGGTCATGTATCTCATCCAAACTATAATCGCCTTGATATCTAATTTGTTTAATTTCTACAAAGCTCTATGCCTTTGTTTGTAGGGATTTGGCAGAGACTTAAAGACTAAGATGAAGCATTGAAGGAGCCACAATTCCATCAAGAGCAAAGAACACAATTCTAAGGTGTCTCTATGTCCCCATGTCATGACCTCACTGTCTCAGGTTGTAACTTGGATGTAGTCTCAAACTTCATTATCTAATGTCATGACTTGAATGTTTACAAGCCACGACTTAACTGTTTAAGGTCGCAACCTCAATGCATATTAATCAAATCATGCATTTTGGATTTGGTCATTCACCTGCTTTATATATGGGAAGGAGCAGCCACAAAAGCACACCTCCGCATTTTGCAAATTTACAATCAAGAACCCCAACAACTCTTCTCTCAAGCCCCCATTCATTCCATCCATCCATATCCCATTTTTTCTCCATTTTCCAACCCTTTTCTATGATTTCAAATCGATCAAATCACTTCCACCATCCTATTCCCCATATTTCCATCCTCTTTTTGGCTTCCCTCATGGCAGAACAAATTTGGAGCGATTACAGCATATTTGGAGCTATGAGAGGCTAAATTTCTTAGTCTCTTGGTGACTGAGGATAAGGCTTGAACTCACAGATACACTAGGAGATTTTTCTTAGTCTAATTTAATGTAGGAATTTCTACTACTATGTAAACCTTAATTAGCAATGGGCTAATCTTGTCATTAGACTATGTAATTGAATTGGATGCTGTTTTATAATTGATATTAATTGATTGCTAGTGATTGTTGATAGTTAATTAGTTTACTTAGTTTCCGTGGTTGTGGTTGCATTCATTTAAGCACTTGTATCATCTATTCAATTTCACTAAATGGTTTTAAACAGTGTTTTTAAAAGGTGTTACTTAACTTTGATCAAAGTAAGTTGTCACTAATTAGAACATTAGACTTGAGTGATTGCTTGGGGTTTTATATCTAAGACTTAGAGAGTTGTGAACTCCCATATTATTTTTAAGACCAATGATAGTCAAGTTTCCATTGTCAAGAGCCTATCTCATCAAATTTCACTTTTAAACCAAAGCATTCATTCGTTAATTCAAAATATAAGAAAAATTCGCTTCTTGCATTTTCCTTTTATTGCACCAATGTTTTAAAAACAAAAAATTCTCTTTTATACCCAAATCAACTTGTTTTTTTATAGCCAATTTAGACTAAGTTTTCCAAAATAAGGAAAATTCGCTCAAGATTTATGCCATATACTACATTATTTGATGCAATCATATTTTGAATGAATTGGAAGGTGATATTTCAGTTCGATCACTAGATATTTGATTTCAAAGTTAGGAAAATTAGCCAAGATTTATGAAAATTTATAAAAAAATTTCCAAGAGAAAGAAACAATTTGTTAGAATCAAAAGAAAATCCCTGAGTTAGGATTTCTAGAAGAAAATTAATTAAAGGAATTTTGGGAAGCAATTTTAAATAAGAAAAATTATGAAAGTATCAAATGAATTTTGAGAATTTTTAATGACCCTAAATAGGTCAAGTGATCGTGGACCTCCTAAAAAGTATTTGTGGCATGACAAAGTAGCTTTATGGTAAGTTAAAGTAACCTTATCTATATAAAAAGGATTGTGGTATCCATATTAAGCCACATGTATTTTTTTTTTTTTTTGCTGTAAGACAAAAGGCAAGAGCAAATATTATCATAAAGTAGTCATATATATCAATGTAAAGTTACTTTAACAGTTAAAAAGCCCTACAAGTAAGCAAAACATGTGCAGATTTTTATGAAGCTTCAAGACACCGTCCAAAGGCCATTTAGGTCAGCCAAATAGAGAGGAGAGGAAGGATAAGATGAACAAGAAGAGGAGAGAGCAAGAAGAGAGCAAAATCCGTGAAAAGTTCAAGGTAAGTTGTGGTTTTGCTATGTAATCTTCCATATTTCTTGGTCTCTACCACTTCTCTTCCATTTAAACAGTTTAGGTTGACTTGTATATGAGGTGTTGTACAGTTTTGGTTTTTGAGAGGGAAAATCAGAAAGAGAGGGATTTAAATGAAATAGTTGTTAAAAAATAACTCTATACATGATTTGAAACCTATGATGGTTGGATTGATTGGCTTTTGATGTTTGTGTGAATTTTTGGAATCATAAATCCTAAGCAGAGGTACTTCACGAAATTGATCTTGTATGTGGAAGATTGATTATCTGTTAAATAATTGTTAAGAAGTGGTTAGGAGCAAGACTATGCATGTGCAGGGAAAGGAAAGTTGAAAAATTCAATTCCCCTTATTTTGTGTAATTTCAGCCGGCTGCTAAAATTGGGGAAGGAGTGTGTTTTTGATAATTTTGATGCTTCCAATGAGTTCAAAATGAAAAATTGCATAGGGTACAAGTGAGAAACCAAATTTGAATGCATTAGAGACAGATTGAAATTTTGTGCAATAAAGACCCTAGGTTGCTGTTTTGAGTACTTGAAAGGAAAGAAGGTCTCTTTTGATCTATTTGAACTTAAAAATGGAATCTACATGCAAAATTATAGGGGAGAAGCATGTTAGATTAATTTCAAAACGTAGGGATGCAAAAGTGGAAAGTTACGGTTAAAGAGAGCAAGTAAGAGTAGTTATGAAAAAGTGGTTATTAATGGTCTTATTGAGTTGATAATTTTTATGTGATGTTATATAGGGCCATTGGACATTAGGAAGAAACGACTTGACAATCAAGAGGCCAAGAAAAGCAAGGATAAAAGGTAGCTTAGCATTTATTATTTATATTACATATCGTTGTGTTCATAACATGTTTACTTGCTATGCTATGATTTGAATAATATGCCATGGTATGATATGATAAAGATTGCTTCTATGCAACGATGCCTTGATCTATGTTGTGTTGTGTGACATATGAGATATGCATAATATTCTAATTCCAAGGTTAATATTAAGTAAGTTATAAGTATGTGTCATGTTTTTAAATACATATTATTTGATTGAATAATAGTTGCTTATACTACTAAGATTCTCAAAAATATTATCCAATCAATGTAACCAAACCCTAGAGCTATCCTTATGTAAGAAGAGAAGAAGAAAGAACGAGATGGTTGCTTAAAGGGTGAGTAAGAGCCTTTATTGCTTGCTTAGCATTTGGAAGGTTGTAAATACCCATAAGGTTTTTTTATGTGTGATTTATGGTTATTAGCATGTGTAGGTAGTGGTAGAGTTATTCTCAATCATGCTAGAATAGGTCAAAATGCTCCAAACGTATTGAGATTGCATGTTAAAGTAATCATACTTCAATTGGAATAACTATGAACTTAAAGGGGGATAAAAGTCAATAAAAATAGACCTATAGTTAACATCTTATTTTGAAGCAGTTGAATGAGTTAAGATGTTATATTTTACTACCAAATATATCCGATTTTTCTCTTTAAAATGAGTGGTAATTTGTCTAAATCTGATAACCATGCTAAGAGATATGTCTTGCTAGAGTTGGGAAAAAATATTGTGATAGAGGCAAAAGTGGTGTCTTACATGGCAGCTAAGGTGGCATTATACATGTCAACCATGATGTCCAAGAAGAGTTTGGGCAAGCCCAAGATCCTTTTCATGACACTAAGGAGGATTTAATCATTATAACCCATGAAGTGACATTGGGCTTCAGATAGCTGCAATTAGAGGCCATAATGTTATTATACATGCTGAGGGAGTAAATAAGGCCTTAACTATGCTTATTCAGACCCATAGGCATAACTTTGCAGCCCATGGAAGTATGAGCACGTGGGAGAGCATAAGTGCCGTCCAAGAACACTCAAGAAGCATCTAGAAGACATCCTTGTGCATTAATTTTGATGTAATTTCGTTTTTAAAAAGTTTCCTATTTTATTTCCCTTGAATAAGGCCATTTGGTAAAAGATTATTCTAGAAGATCTTGTTTTTGTTTCCTATTTTTAGGTAGTTGACTTTTGCTTCAAGTTTAAGTAGTTTCCTAATTTCTTTAAGTTTGAATTGTGCCAATCAATCAAGTAATCATCATAAAGGAATCATTATAGCAATTAAGGTTTAGGGTTTTGGTTCTAGAGTGTTCTATAGTAACCTATATATTACCAACATTTTTGTACTTCATTGGCAGATTTTAATGAGTAAGAACTCTGTTCTTTTTGAGAATTATATTCTCTAGTGTAAGCTTTGCTTACATCTTTGTATTCTAGTGAGAATACTTTGACAGTATCAAAGGAGTGATCAACCTTGTAGTGTCTTTATAGTTAGGGTTGTAAGAGACAAGTTCTCTTAAGGTCCTACCTACGATCATCGTCCCGATTTTCTTATTTGTTTCTAGCCGATCTGTTTTCAATCTTATATCTTATTGAAAAATAGAAAATGACCAAATGAACAATAACTTTTGACATTAAAACTAGGCATGATTTTGAGGTGAAATTATTATTATTATTTTTTGGCCAAAAAGGTGAAATTATTCAGAATTTATTTTTGCTCTTAAATTTATCCAATTATCTTCCCATAGAACTTGTAATCAGTCAATTTCTATTTTTCTACATATAATTATGATTTTTCAAAGTTTAGGCTATTTTTAAGGTAATATGAGTAGCAATCCAAGAAAAAAAAAATTAAATCTTCATTTTTCACAAGTTATGACCAATAAAAGTGATTCCAAATGCTTCACTAGGTATGTTAAATGGGATAAAACCAAAGGTATTATGTCACTTCTATTCACGAATTTTCACTTGATACTTACGAAAAAAACAGTCAATGATTTCAACTATTTTATTGATGCTAAGTGTTTTTAATTTATGTAGGAATGGAGAAATAAAAATAAAGCAGCTGAAAAAGTAAAATCTTTATTATTTGGTGAACTAAATTCCTAAATAATTTACCGTATTGCCTTTCTTTTTATGGAAAATCACATTAAGGTCCAACCAGCAGAAAAATTAATTGAAAAGTCTTTCACTAACTAAAAAGTCCCAAGGGACCTCAATGTAAGGCATTCTAAATGTACAGTTACCTTTTGCCCTTATATCTTTTGAAAAAAAAATTAGGCCTATAATCGAAATCGGAAATCTCTCAACTCTGCAACTCTCACTCATTGCTGTTGGCTGGCATCACTTTGGTTCTCATCGTCGCTATGGTTGTCGGTACTTGTGTTGGAATGTGATCATTCGCACCCATATTTTTTCCAAACGCAAATAGGGGGACACTATCAAATTGGTAACAACAATAAATACTTGAACCCATGGATCCTTCAATTCCTGAAAATGGGTCTTGAACTCAGGTCCCTGAAGAACGGACCATAAGCCGCCTTAGGTCCACTTCAAATATTAACCGAATTAATGTAATACAGTTACAATCTAGGTTGTATTCACTTTAAAGAGCCGAAAAATGAAATTAAATCTTAGTAAATAAATGTAAGTAACATAAACTAAAAATTAATTTAAGAAATTGTTAATGAAATGTTATGAATTAAATTGAAATTAAAATCTTTCTTTTTGATATTTTTGTATGAAATTGCTTAAAATGAATGATGGTAAAAAAATAGAAATGAAATACACTAATAAACAATAATAGCAACCAATCCTCCAACTCAACAACACAAGCAATCATTACCTTAATAGATATGGGAGTTAAAATAATGAATTAAAAATTATAATTAAATTTTAATCCAACAACCGAGCCACCTCAAATTGTCACAATATTTTCCGAAATTTCAACTTACTAACTGCAACTAGAATAGTAAAATGAAATTAAGGATGATAAAACCAATGTTTAATTGTAACTTTTAAATTCAAAATAACAGAATTAAAGCTAGTAAGAGACAATATGATCTAAGATTCCAAGCTACCTTAGAAAATCATAATATATTAACTCCAAAATCAATACAAATGTCATACCACAATATTATAATTGAAATTAAAGCTACAACCAATCCAATATCAAGTGCTAAACAATAATCTAGTCACAATAATCTCCAAAACATAATCAGATTAAGTAATAAAATTGTTTCAATAATCAGAAAAACTATCATAAGACCTAGGAATTGTTAAACAATTATTGGACATGAAATTAAATTAACTAAAACTCCCCTTTGAAAACTCAAGCTCCTGCCATTGTTGTTGAATTGGAGAATTATAGAGTACTAGCGAATATTTGCCATGAAGAGTTTCAACATCAACATTATGCTATGGATTGATAGAAGAATGAGGAAGAATGAGGAATGGAAGAAAAATTAAGAGTGGAGGAATAATGGATGAATGGTGGAGGAAGAAGATGAGTTTAGGGATGGAGGAATGGTGGAGGAAGAAGATGAAAAATGAATGAAGCAGGAGGTCTAGAGGTGTGAGCCGCCGCTGGTTCCGTGTGTGTCCCTTTCTTTTTTTGCTGAAACTGATGCTGGAACCTTAAAAAACTGGTGCAGATTTTTTTTTTTTTTAAAAAAACATCTTTTACACGTTTGGTCCTTTTTTTTGCCATTTCCAAATTCAAGGTCTTTCTCTGCCATTTCAAAAATTCAGATTTGCATTGGTTCTGGTCCTTAATTGACATTTCTGAAATTTGATCCTTCTCTGGTATTTCAAAAATTCATATTTGTATTTTCCAGACTTGAATTTATCTTTTAGTTTCAATTTCTTTTAAGAGTGCCTACAATTAAAATTAACATTGCACATTATCAAATGTCCTAAAAATCAATTAATTAATAAAATGATAAAAATTATAACCATTTTACCCTTAATTAGCTCTAATTTCATGTAATTATCTTTAATCATAATTAATGCAATTAAACTCAATAAAGACCCAAGAATAGCACTAAAAATCCCCTCAAATGATACATACTAACTTGATAAAATCTGATTAGATCAGTCCCCTATCTGGTTTGTGATCCTCTTGCATGTACTATTTCCAACTTAATTCTTCCTTGATCTTTATCTGTTTGGGTATTTTTATTATTTTTGGGTTAAGATGTAAAATTACCTATAAACTTATCCCTAGTGTGCCCCCACCATCACAAATCTTTTTGGGTGCAAAAGAATCGATAAACATTTAAAATCAGAGTAAAAGTGACACAACCATTTGTTAGCATTAAAATTAAGAGGGAATTACTATAAAGTTCCATGTAAACGAATTAATATCAGAAATGTCCCAAGAAGTTGTCAATACGAGTTACTTGAGTTGTCAATGGTAGCTGCTTGAGTTATCAATGTGACCTTTCTAATATTAATTTTCTTGCATGGGACTTTATAGTAATTTTCCCAATTTAAAGTTCACGTCCATTAATACAATATGAACTTACCTAAATAACCCTAATTCAAAAAAAAAAAGGCAAGCAAAAGGAGAGTTGTTCATTGGCACTGTTTTTCATCTTTGAAGGGTAAATAAAATGGATAGTTTAGAAAAGACGAAGAGAATGATATATCAAGTATTATCAGTTTATACTAATCATTCATGCCAGTGTTGTGAAGAAAGAGAAAGATCAGAAAAATATTATGAAGATCCTGTTACAAATTTAAATCTTATATGAATAGCATCTTGCCGACACAACAGTAACAAAAAAATTATTGGTTTAAATGTTTTATAATTTATTCCCATTCTTGATTTTCCTCTTTTTTCTTCATTATGTTTTATTACAATCATTTCTGTTGAAGAATATTCTGATCTACTTTCTCTTATTATATTATATAATTTCATTTCATTTATATGAATTATGAATTCTTGTTTTTTTTTATCTTGTTTGATGCAAGGATATGCTTGACAATTAATGTTCTTAATTTGTTAAGATTTGAGCTAAGAGTATTTCAATTTTTTTTTGTGTTGACAAGGATATATCTAATTTTTGCAATGCAGCCGCTTCCTACCCCAAGCTTGTACAAAATACAGTGAAGATGGGAAGACATTTTCACCCTTATCACTCTCCATTGTTGTGAAGTAACTACGAATTTTTATATTGATGTTATTGGATGGGAGCGAAGAGCCTGGCCTTTTGTTGATCAATGAGGTCTCTTTGACATGTTGATCTTATTTATTACCAAATGTTGTGACATTTTATGTCTTTGGATAGCACAAACATCATTGTCCCTTTTACTCTATTGGCCATTGACTGCATCATGTAAGCATATTATGGTTTTATTATGAAATAAATCAATATTTCATTGTAGGGCAACTCTATATCATGTGTACATACAAGGGCCTTTCGGCTTTTTAAGTGTCATTTGAGCTTGATAAACAGAAAAATAAGGTCCATTCAGTTTTTCCTTGTGTATATAGGTGTTTGGGGCCTTCAGTATTATAGACGTGGATCTAAATGGATTTTGCAAATTTTTTGCACCATTTAAATTTGGTGAGTGAGTATTTTTCTGCTAAGGAGACTAACAATATTTAACATTAAGAATGAATTAGTAAAAATACAGTTTATAAACTAAGAGTCTAAAATGAATCTTAACATAAATTTAGAGGAGAAAATGTATACTTTAAACTAACAAAATTGTAAGGAGTGTGAATACATACAAGGAGAGACATTGAAATGATTGAAAAGGGTCGCATGGAACTTTAAAATGAAAAAGGTTTTGATGCTGTTTTTTTCTTTAAATTTTCGAAACAAATGTTGAAATCACTAATCAAACCGCCAATTGACATAAGAAGCCAAACTAACTAAAAAAAAACATAACACAAAGCACACATATGATTATTGATTAATAATCAGGATGTGGGGAGTATATGTTGAGTGTTCAATAAATCCCACAATACATGGCTTGTTTTATTTTTGACATTAACATGTTTATATGTGTGCACATGTTTAAATTGTATAAAATAAAATAAAAAATACTCCCACCAAAGTATTAATATGAATATATGATATTTTTTTATTTTAAAGATCATTTTATTTATTTATTATATTTTTCCGATCAGATTTTTCACATTGACAAAAGCTTTTTCTTTTGCCATCCTTCACTAAGAGGAATAAAGTTACACATCCTAATTTAAGTGCAAGATTGAAATCATGAGCGCTCCGTTTTTCTATCAAGACTTTGGATCATCATAGAGTGGAACTGCATCTTTTGGCTGGAGGCCATATAATTTTAAATTATACGGCCACATGCCACATAATTTTTATCTTTACCTTATTTTGGCTAGGAGTTATATAATTTTTTTATCTCTTATTCTAAAATTATATGGCTAGAAGTCATATAGCTTTTATTTTCTATTTTGAAATTTGAAATGATGTGGTCAGAAGCCACATAAATTTTATTTCCTATGTTGAGATCATGTGGCCATAAGATATATATATATATATAACTTTATTTTTGAAAAAATTATTAAATGACCACAAGCTATGTGGTTTTTATTTTGAAATTGTAGACCAAAAGTTATATATATTATATTCTATCTTGTTAAATAGCTAGAAGCCTTATATATATAGCTTTAATATTGGAAAATATTACTTCATGATTTGTTTATGATGATGATGGTTATTAATATTATTATTCATGTGATAAACCTATTTATAGATATATTGCCAATTTATTAATTTTTTTGAAAAACATTATTATGTGTTATGTAAAATATTTTATTATATGGACAACAACTATAATCATCTTAATCACATGGATAGAAGCCACGTCTTATTTTTTGTAATGATTATTTTGTAAGAATCTACTTTATGATTTTAATAAATGGTAAGAAAAATCTAATTTATGGCATTTTGATGACTTAATTATAAATAATGGTAAAGCCCCGAATACTTATAGTTCAAATACTGAAAGATACAAAAGAGCTTTGTAGCTCTTAAAAAGTATTATTGCTCATAGAATTTTGAAAACTAATGACTTAAAGAGAATCATTCAATTGAAAAATAATAGTCCAGAAGACTACTTACAAAATTTATTTTTGCTATGAGCCAATATGTCAAATGCTTAAATCAACAAAGGTAACAATGTTTAGTGATGCAAATCAAAATTATAATATTTTGATATGATTACTAAAATTATAAGCACATGTTATAATGTGGCTAGAAGTCATATCAATAAACACGTTAAGCCCCGATTAATTGCTTAATTTGTTTGGGAAGTAAAAAAACATTGATTTAAAAAGTGATTTCACACAATTCAAAGTAAGTATGTGAGAGAGTTTTATCTCGACTTGCGTAAAATTGATTTTGAGAATTGATTCCCAAAGTGACTCCCTGCTACTAAATAATGATACTTCCCATCATTTTTATAAATTTATTGCTGAAGATCATTCATTCATTCAACTCATTATTTTCCCATTTAATAAGTTCAACCCAATTTTAGAATATTTTGATTGGAGAGAATACAAATAACGTGACATTTTAGGGTGTATAAGTATTTTTTTTATTTTTGATAGCATAGTGGTTAAGAAAAAGAATTAATGGTGATAGAAAAGATTAAATAAATGGATAATAATTAAGAGCTTATTAGTAATCCTTATCTATATAAAAGCTGTTGAAGATTGAGTGAGTAGGAAGCTCATGAGCTCTCTATCCGGGACAAATAAGAAGAAGAAAGGAATTGAATTTAAAGATCACTAGAGCCAAACAACAGTGATGAAACCGTGTTTGGGTTTAGCAATTGAAAGTGCCAGCTAATTGGTGTTAAACGCGTGCGACGTTGATGGGACACCGCGTCTCAGCATCCAAACACGTCTCAATTATTAAATTATTACCCCACAGCCTCGCATCATAAGCCATTATTCCAGCCTCATACTAACTCCTCATTTATGTACAATTAAGTATTATTAATCACTATTAATTAATAAATAAAGTTGCCCTCACCATGCCCTCACCATGCCCCGTTACTTTGTGTGTTTCTCATTTTTTTCATATATGTTAATATATCTCTAATCGAGTATTAGGCTTTTATTTAAAAGACATTATTACCTCCTATTTTTAAAATAAGATCTAGTTGATTAACCTGATAAAATTTAGAAAATAAAATAAATTAGTTAGTTGTAGCATATATTACATAATATTTCTGAAATACTTATATATATCATTATATAATATATTAGTTCATAATTCAGGAAAATTAATTTTAAAAAAATAATAAATAAAAATACTTTACAATAGTTTATTTAACTTCTTTAATCTCTTCAAATTAGTCAACTTAATCATATATTAACAACCGAATTAGTATTAATGAGTAATCCCAAACCTTTTAAAGAAAGGCATTATAATATTTAAAAAAAATAGCTGAAAAATCTCCTATTATGAAATTTATTGCCCAAAGACACATAATGACCCAAGTTTTTAAGTGGGGTAAAATTCTTCTTCAGTTTTGTGCAACACATTTTTATCAATGTACAAATATTCTGTTTTATATATAAATAAAGATAGGTTGTACCAAACCGCAACAAAAAATGAGACACGCTCGCTTGAGTTTTTTAACAAAAATAATAAATTTTACAATGAGCGTTCTTCAACAATTTTCCCTGCAACAGTCAAAACGCTATCGCATTATAATATTTATAAGATGTGAATAATAGTTTGTTTTTCGGACTTTATAATATATATATATATTTGTACATGACCTCACCAATTTGTCCAAAAATTAATGACGTAAATCGAATAGAGGAATGTAAATCAAATATCTTCTTTTGCTGCTCGCCATGAAACTTCCTTAAAAATGATGACGTAAATCAAACAGAGGAATGTTGAGTGGGGGTGGGGTTTTAAAGTTCAACAATGCTATTATTTATATTGCATATTTGATGAATCAATTCTTTAAGGTGTTAAAGGTGAAGAAGCAGCCCCTAGATAAATATTTAAAAATTGACAAGTGAAGAGGGGGGGGGGGGGGGGGGGGGGGGG
>QFDD01004881.1:0-19260 GCA_006871305.1 Vachellia collinsii | reverse complement strand
TGTAAACCTTTATCACAGATTTGTGATTTTGTGATTGGACTATGTATTTGGATTGGATGGTGTGTTTATGTTGAATTACATATATGCATTGCAGTTGTGATTAATCCATTATGTTCAATTAATTGTCAATGATTGTTGATAGTTAATGTGTGTGTTTGGATTCTTTGGTTGTTGATTTACAATCATTGGAGCATTTGAATCATCCATTCAATTGCACTCTAAGTGGTTTTAAACAATGTTTTAAGAGGTGGTAATTAACTTGGATCCAAGTGAGTTTTCATTAATTAAAGCATTGGACCTAAGTGATTGCTTGGGGTTTTTATCTAGACTTAGAGAGTTAACAACTTCCATATCAATTTGAGAGCGATGACAGCCGAGTTCCATCATCAAGGGCCTATCTCTTTGCATCTTTGATTTAATTCAACCATTCCATTGTTAAACCAAAATACCAAAAAGATTTACTTCTTGCATTGTTTTGTTATTGCACTATTGTTTTCATAAACCAAATCCCCCTTTTCATACCCAAGTCCAACAATGTTTTTAATAACCAATGAGACTAGGATAATCAATAAACCGCTCCTCGAGAAGAACGATTGGTTGCCCACTATACTGCATTAATTTGGAGCAATCATTTTGCATCGAACCGGAAGGCGACAATCCGCGTCCGATCAGGTATTTATAGGCATCCAACTTGCTAAATACACTCTTAGCCAAGATTGATTGGAGGACAATTAAAGGAGGTATATTAAGCACTTACGTTAACAACATAGTGTTTCATGTGCATCTCTGTTCAACCAGCATAGATTCATAAATTAGAAAAATAAAGCCACAAGTGTCAACAATCTTCTACATGCAACACCGATTTAGCTTGAAGAAACATTTAATCTTTTACTAACATAGGTTTAATTGGTGAAACTTCCTCCTTTTCTTCTGATTTCTCAACTTTATCCATTCCCCAAATACCCAAACTAACATAGTTGAAGAGATCTGAGAGTTGAAGAAGGTCCACGGTACCTAACTGAACCAAGAATGAAGCTTGCATGCACCGTTGACACCATCCTCTGTAGAGAATCATAAATTCCACAACCTCTCTTTGAAATCCTTTGTCTTGCTCTCTACTCATTGTTTGTTGAGGAAGAAGAAAAATGAGAAGGGATTGTGAGGCTGAGGGATTAAAGTGCCTGAGTGATTCGCACTTTGCCTTAAGTTCTTTTTCTTGGAGGTCGAACCAAAAATATTTTTTCCAAGAGGAAGAGGAGTGCCTAGCCACTCATGGAGGTATGAACCATCTCAAGTTGATGTACCCCTGAGCACCCCATTGTGAATGATAGAAAAAATGGTGATGATAGGGTTTTGGTGCGAGAAGAGATGAGAAGAAGAATTTTGTGAGTGAATATGGAGGCTAGGTATGGAGTGGTAGTGAGTGAATGGACGAAACTTACTTGAAATAGGGTTTCATTTCGGTTTTCGGGAGTTTTCGGTCGGTTTGAATGAGTGGGTAGGTTATTTTTCCAAAAAGGGTTCCAATTTGTGTTGCTGATACAAGGTTTTTGACGTGGTGAAGTATTCTCAAGAGGCTGGCTTGGTTGATCTAATAAGTATTCTCACGAGGTTCTCCTGAGGGCTTCTTGTTCTTTTGTATTTGTGACTTCATCGCTGTGGAGTAAAACTTGGTTGTGGTGAAGTATTCTAGAATTGCTCTGTTGACCTCTTTTGTGTTGCAATTTCATAGCCTTCATTCTTCGCTCTACTGCTGAGTGTCCTGAAATGAATAACAATAGTTTTGAAGCATTAGATGTCCTATAAATTAATTATGCAATTAATAACCAATTATGATAATTTTATTCTAAAAAGTACGCTAATTATAGACAAAGACTCTCATTCTCCATTAAGCACAATTATAACCATAATGAGCCAAAAAGTGTAACAAAAATTTTGAAAATGTCATTAAATAATATAGACAATTTGTGCTCTATCAAATTTCCACACACTTAGACCTTTGTACTCCTAGATAAAGTCATTTTAAACCAACTCAAATGTGAGAATGAACAAGCAATGCAAGCCTCAAGAATCACAATTTGTAATCATAACAAGTCACTTGGCTCTACTGACCTCTTCACTATTGGCTCTATTGCTGAATGTCTTGAAATGAATAACAATAGTTTTGAAGCATTAATTGTCCTAGAAATTAATCGGATGCAATTAATAACTAATTATGACAATTTTATCCTAAAAACTTCGCTAAATATAGACAAATACTCTCATTCTCCATTAAGCACAATTATAACCATAATGAGCCAAAAAGTGTAACAAAAACCTTGAAAATGTCATTAAATAATATAGACAATTTGTGCTCTATCAAATTCCCCCATACTTAGACCTTTGTACTTCTGGATAAAGTCATTTTAAACCAACTCAAATGTGGGAATGAACAAGCAATGTAAGCATCAAGAATCACAATTGGTAATCATAACTAGTCACTTGTCTCTAATCCATGATCATATCATATGCTACTACATTTAAGCAATGGTGTAAAGATAGATCAAAATGAATGCCACCACGAAACCTTTCAGGATTAGTGTTTACACTCAACTCAGACATAAGGGACCCTTTTTCTGTCAATCATCCACTTAACCAAAACTCTACCATATGCTTGTAATGGCTCTAGGCTCTCTACGACTAGTAGCAATGACAAATAGATCATCAGGTCTTTTGTTAGGTTGAAGTGTTGGATGGGTCAATAAATGGAATGGTGGGTAAATAAACAAATGACATGGATTATGTGGTAAATTAAGACAAGACCATGTTATTGAACAAGTGCATAATAACATCATCAAATACAAGCACATGTTATTGAACAATGTGATGCGATGCATATATGTTACTATTTTTTTAACTTCTATCTTTCTTTCTTTCCTTTTCCTCTCTCTCTCTCTCTCTTTTCTTTTTCGTTTTTTTGCAGAATAATAATTTTTTCTTTCTTATTCCATCACAACAATGTACATTTAACCCCAACTACATGCAAGTGTTCAACAATATCATTACGCTTCATTTTAAATGATGTGTAAGATACCTTGGCTCATATAATAGAATAATGGCTAATGAAATGAAAGTGATGGCACAAAGTGGCTAAACAATGGATAATTATATTAAGGATAGCTTTTTGGTCTATATGGCTTATGAAAGGAATGCCTAAATCAGTTCCATCATGCCAATGCAAGTGTAGCTTCAAGTAAGAACCAAGACAAGTTCTAGAGAGAAATGGACTAAGTGGATGCATCACACATATGAAATGAATAATGGGCTCAAATTCCTTCCAACTAGACTTTTGTTTTTTAACAGCATTCACCAAGCCTAGACAATGCACTAAACTTAAAATTTACAACACATAACATTCACTTCATTTCAACAAGGTCAAAGCCACAATCGACCAATATGCAATTGAGAAGCTCAATATATGCTTATTCATCTCAAAACTACTTTTTCAAGGTAAAAAAAATGTACAATTTGGCTAGGAGTTCAATCCAAAACTTCGCAAAAAAATTTCAAATTTAGCACATTTTGGTACTTAGTGCATACAAAAAAAGAGTAGTTTAAAATCAAAAAACACAACATAAACCCCCCCCACACTTATCCCTTACATTGCCCTCAATGTAAGCATATACTAGTGATGAACAATGAAGCTCAAAATAGTAATAAGGGATCAATGTGAAGAAACAGTTACAACTACATCCTAAAACACACAATACAACAAAAACAATACACACTAGACTCACAAGTGGCTACGTTTTTCTACTAGAAGCACCCTCCCCCACACTTATTCTTTATCATCTAATCATGCATCAAACAATCCAAATTTACAAGAACAAGAGAAGGAAAGGTACAATCTTATTATGGAGGTTTGTAGTTCTAGTGGTAAATGTAGAGGCGATGGGCTCGGGTGTGGAAGTGTGCTCCATAGCCATCTTTCAATTTGTAGGACCTCTTTCCACCTGTCACAACTACCTTTAAAGGACTAATCCACATCTCCTTGAACTCCTCAAGTGGGGTAGAGTAGTGAGGCACATAAGCCATGACGAAATCTACTACTTTGAATGAGGATATTTGGCATTAAGTCTCCTTGAAGGTTGGACCTTTTGAGTCAATGGATAGTGCATGAAGTGGAAGCAATGCAAGCCTCCCAGTATCCTTCTTGTCTCCTCCTCTCTTTGGCTCAACATGCTTTGGTTCTAAAGGTGGTGATGGAGCAACGTGTACTTGACATACCACCTTTATTGGTGTATTACTTCTTAAAGCTCAATAAATGTTAAAAGGACTTGTTGCATGAGCCTTAACAGCCCCACTATTCCCTATACCAACATTACAAACAACACCTTTCTTCAGCGCATTTGGGTTAGTGGAAGATTTAGTAAGCATAATATTCTTAGACAAAGTAGCACATGGTGTGGAAAGAGTGTAATATAATAACCAGAACATTTCACATCACTACCATGTGAGGAGGGAATGGAAGAATGGGGATGGAAAGGGATAGGTGAAATAATTCATGCATCAACATTACACAAGTGCTTATGAGGAACCAATTCATGCTCAACATTATTATCATTATGCAGCTCCTCAATAAAGTGAATATCAAACAAAGAATAGTCCTCATGTAGTTGTTTCATAGTTTCATACATGTTGAAATGCACAAAATTTTCACCCACAAATATAGTAATAAAACCTTCATGCATTTTAATGTCAGTTTTTGCAATTCTCATGAAAGGTCTACCCAAAATTAATGCACCCTCACTCATAGTCTCTTTAGACACATCTAAGACATAAAAATTTGCTGGAATTATTAGAT
The DNA here is from genome assembly GCA_006871305.1 of Vachellia collinsii. Lineage (NCBI taxonomy): Eukaryota > Viridiplantae > Streptophyta > Magnoliopsida > Fabales > Fabaceae > Vachellia > Vachellia collinsii. The sequence goes on along the minus strand of QFDD01004881.1, from coordinate 14,417 downwards.
CATTAACCTTTACCAACACATCCTCAAGCATACCATGTGGATATCTAACAATTAGATCTACTAATTGCAAAATTACACTAGTTGGCTTAAGGACAGTACCACCTAGGGCCTCATAGGTTGATTTTGGCATCATGTTTATAGCCACCCCTAGGTCAAGTAATGCCTTAGGAATAGTATGCTTCCCAAGAGTATAATTTATTGCACTCTAGTATTACGTAATACTTTCAGAAGTTCTCGAGTACCATTGGAAGTAAAACTCTTTTTCAAATCTAACACTTCCAGTAAAACTCAAGTATTATTAAAAGTGTTATAAACACTCGAGTAATCATTTTTCCACTCGAGTATTGAACTCAAGACATTGTTTCTGATAGAATTATTTTCAAATGACACTCGAGTATTTGTTTTCAACACTCAAGTACTTCTTCATAAAATTCATTTTTGCAGAGACAATTTTCAAACAACACTTGAGTATTCTCAAACGCACTCTAGCATACACTTTATCTAACTTTTGTTTCAAAATGTCAAAGCATCAACTTTATTTGAAAAGTTTCCTTAAACATGCTCATATGACATAATCCATACTTGCTCTCATAAATGTTTCACCATCTCATTTAGTAATAGGGTATGAGTCTCTGAAGACATCATCGGCATTCAAACTCAACGGATTAATCTTCTTCAACAAATGCTTGCTTCTTGTTAGAACTCCAACGGCTAGTTCAATGGGAAACGTCACAATGGTTGTTCATTATCTTTCAACAAAAAAATATTGTCAGAATAGATTACAAGTTTGAAAGACAGATTACAAGTTTGAAGCACATAACACAAGATCCAAAGCCCAACAAAAATACTATGCTCCTCTCCAACGGATATATTTTGGCAACATCTATAAATAAGAGGGAGTGTGACACCTCTCCTGCTAAGCTTTATTATTCATTAAAGACCTTAACTAAACCTCTTGGAATCATTAAATGGCCCAAAGTTAGTTAGCCAAGTGACTCTCAAGATTTTTCAAAATGGTTACTATTCACTTGGTAACTTAAAAATTTTGGCCAACTTTGAAGATTTATATGTAATTCTAGATAAATCCCAAATAAGTGGTTTAAGTCTCTAATTAAAGCTTATTCAATTCTTTATAAGCAAAAATACTCATTAGAATGAGATAAAACTCAAACACCCCCCTTAAACCATGTGAAATTCCACTGTTCAAATGGTCAAAATAAGGGACTTCGCCACGACCATCTTCAGGCTTCGCTATAGTGAACTTTTCGAACCTCAACCCAAAAGTTCCTTTCTGACCATGTTCGCTATGGTGAACTTTTGAGTTTGCTATGGAGAACTGTTCTAGACTTGCCTTTTGTCAGATTTTCTAGTTTTTTGCTGAACTTTGAAAATCATATCTTTTTGCACACAAGTCCAAATTAAGAAATCTAGGACTCTTTATACCAAAAAAAAAAAGAAATCTAGGACTCTATAGAAAGCTTATAAAGAGACCTACTTGCTTGAAAAAGTTCATGGCCATTGGACTTCATTTACTCAAATTATCCTATTTTGATCCAATTAAGGGCTTTGGATCCTTTTTATACCATTTTGCATGCTCAATTCCTTCTCTTCATGAACCTCACATCACCACACACTTATTCACATTACATAACACCAACTTGGCTTAGTGTAGGAGTTTATTTTACATTTATCCACAAATTTCACATATACACCAAAAGTCACATAGATACACATCAAAATAACTGTATACATTATGTGCATCTTCATGGAAGCCCTCACCTTTCATTCTTGAACCTCATTTCCTTTTCTCTTGGAACTTGCTCCTATTGTTAGTCATTGGAAAGGATGAGATTTCAAAGAAATTCCACTTGAAAATATCTCTAACTAACACATCAATATACATGATTATATATGTCAACTAACATGCCATAAAACTAGTAACAAAACATTACCTATGTTATCATATTTGCACAAGGCCAAGGCAATCATTGCATAGCTACAACCATCCACACTCAAAAGCAAGGATTTACATGTTGTATGGCTACAACCATACCTCTTACATGGCAATCAACACATACAATAATCAAATGCAATGTAAATGTAAAAGTTAGAGTTTATGCTACCTTATACTTGACTTAGCTTTTCCAATGACTTGAGTTGGCTTCCACTTGAACTTGCTGACTTCTTCTTGGAAACTTACACTCCTACACATGTCATAGTATGCTAAACATCAATACTTGACATTACTTAATGCACTATGACCCTTAACACTTCATGAAATCTCTTTGATAACCATTTAAGGCTCTTAGCTTATAGATTTAGCAAATGCGATTCTAATGCTTCAAAAATTGTGCTTGAGCTTCTACCCTACAAAATTTTTCATTCTAGACTCAATGGAAACATCAAAACACACAAAATCACTTTTTCCCACTTGAACCTCAGCTGCACGAAATTTGCCAAAAATGGGAGGAAATGGAATTTTGTAACATCTCTTTACACATTCATGCATAATCCCACTGCTACACCACTTTCCACCATTTCATAACAACAAGACATGAATTCACATGCCTTATCAATTTCGGTTCAGCAGCAAGAACAAGGGTTTTGTGCCAAAATTTCATTACATACTCAAATCAACTCAAACTTGATAGCAACAAGTCACACAGCATGCATAGAGTTGATATATGGTTATTGCTTGTGATTCCTTCTAATGGTCATTCTCTCTCACAGCCATCATCATCAAAACAGCCCTCATAATCACTTATCAAGAAATCTAAACCAATTAAGAGGGAGAGGAGGACTCAGATGCAATCCCATGGGAGAATCAAGCTTAAACATTAATTTACCTGAAACTTTGATTGATTTTTGCTTCTTCTTCTTGCTTTGGCTTCCACCGTCATGCCTCTCCTTTTTCCTCCATTGGTGCATGAAAATGGGCTCAATTGGGGACTTATATCACATTTAAAACTTGATCCCATGTGATAAAATAGCTTGTGGGCCCCACATGAGTCAAAAAAGCCCCTTATCTTGCCGTAATTTACATTTATGCCATTGGTCTATCCTCACTCCTCCATCTTTAATGGGACGAGGACAAGTGGCATTTTCACATTCACACAATTTCATCTTTCCCAAAATACCCTCACTTTATCTAATCTATATGCACCAAAAATGCTTTTTGGGAATTTTCTGATCACTAAGGCCATATCAGACCCTAAAAAATTCCCATAATTCATAAGCTCATATGGTATTTTTCTTTACTCAAAACTCATTCCGGAATGCCCTTAATTTTCTTTTGAAAACCCTGATCAGGCAATTTTTGGCCTTTCGTACTGCCATTCTAGCAAATTATTTCTGACTATCTGCTGGAAACAATTTAACTTAGGGCACTCCAAAAACTATTTTTAGCCACTTTAAGTTTACATTTATGAGGCCTTTGAACAATTTAAATAATAATATTTTGCTAAAAATTCCTTAAATATTAATTACTGTAAAAATTTCACACGAAGGGTATTTTGTCCATTTAAATTTAACTGAGCCTCAATTACTGATCGGTAACATTTTTTCAACCTTATGGTGCTTGGGGTCATTTTTTGGTGTTTTGGTCAAAAATTATCAAAATGCCTTTGACTTTTCTCAAAATGAACATTTTGCCCTTACATTTCTTTTGCTTGCAAAATGGCACCCTTGGCATCTCTTATGCTTCTATTCACTCTTCGGACCCTTTACTCAACTATATTCCATTGTTTAGCCCTTGTTTCTAGTTACTGAAAAATTGGATGTTATAGGGAGCGACCAACGGAAAAAAAAGTGACGAAGTATATGGAGTCACCGAGCATAATGGGTAGAGTGTGGATTTGAGGAAATCACACAACAACAATAGGACTTTGAGATTATACTTCTCCATGAGTTTCAGTGCTAACATATTCTACTTTATAGAGTGAAGAATTTCATAAATATAATCATCCCAACCTTCTGAGAGTAACTTATGATAGACTTGAGTGAAATAGAGAGTGTAACCTTTCATGTAGTAAGGGGGAGTGATTGTAAAGGTTCTCAAGTACCTATGTTACAAACTTGAGTGGCTTTCATAAATGTCTGGAAAAATTTATGGGGTTCTCAAGTACCCACCGTTACAAACTTGAAATAGGCCATGTAAGTGTTATATTGAATATGTGGTTGTATTGGTTTTCTAAATACGTAGTTAAAGTTGGAAGGTATAGTGGATTGCAAATCTCAAAGGAGTCTGAGGACTAGACGTAGGTCAGAGAGGGCTGAGCCAGGATAAATTGTTGTGTGCTCATCTTATTTTCATCTCCACTAATTTCTAGTGATTTTATTTTTACTATATCAGATTTCATTCTCTATTTTCGTTTAACTTATGATTTGAATATTTTTATTAATCGAGATTTGAACAAAAATTTTTGAGACACCCAATTCACCCCCCTCTTGGGTGACGACCAGTCTAACACTCTCAACTCTTGTCTCCTTGCTATCTAAACTTGTAGACCCCTTTTTAGCTAGCATTGCCCACTCCTTGACACTTTCAAGATGTCTATCTTTTGTACTTGAGGAAGGTAGCTTATCACAATAAATATCCTCCTCAACCTCTTCATCTACAATACGAACTTGACTTTCTTTCCACTTCTAAGATTGATGGCATTTAACCCCTTTGGGTTTATAACAATGTTAGAAGGAATGGATCCACTTCTCCTTGCTTGGTTCTTACCCATATTGTTGGAGAGTTGAGTGACATAGGAGTTGATGTTCTTAGTTTGGGTCTCTTCTCTTTAAAGAATTTTTTTGAATCAGAGAAATTATGGAGTTGAACTGGTTAGCGTTAGAGGTATGCTCTTCCTTCACCATTACCATCAAGTTATGAAGGAGTTGGTTGGTGTCTTCCTTTGGTAGAGTGGTATTGGTTAAGGCTTGTTGTGGGTTTTGGAACTGGTTGTTTGATGGACCAGTTCCTCCACCTTGTGAAAATACGTTTGGAGATTGATTGATACTAATATTTACATGGTTTTCCTATCTATTTTTGGGCATTCTATGACTATTTTACCATGTCTTATGTGTAGTTAACTCTCTCTTGTCTACATCGATCCATGTATTGCATATTTACTGACACAAGGGGGAAATGAGTGAATTATCTCTTTCAACTATACATGCCTTTGAATTTCAATGTTGGATTCTTCAACAAGGCTCTCTACTTTTGTTGCAGGCATGTGGAGGAGATATTCATGCCCAAGGATGAGTTTGAAGGAGCTACGATTCGTTGAAAGGAAGAAATTGCAAGTAGAGTGCCATCGGGGCCATTTTAGTCATGACCATAAATAATAGATCGCGACTTGTATGTAACTTCAAAGGCTGTGTTGATTTTCCAAGTCGCGACCAATTATACTAATGTCACAACTTGATCATGTTAAAGTCGTAACCTAATTCACTTGAAGTCGCGACCTCAGTGTAAGAAAATGTAGCTATGCATTTTGGATTAGGTTAGCAACCCATATACCTAAGGGAGGAGCCATCACGAAGAAGGAGAGCCCATTCTATAGATTTGCAAGAACTGGAGTTAGCCATCTCTTTCTCTTAAGTAGCCAACAAGTTCCCCTCACCCCCTTCCATTTTCCAGCATTTTCCATCATCTTCCACCATTCCAAATCGTTTAAACCTTCTCCATCACTTCCTTCTGCACATTTCCATCTTCATCTTCACCACTCTCATGGTAGAAAGTACCCGTATTTGCAGCTATGTTTTTGAAGCTGTGAGAGGCTACAATCTTAGCCTCTTGGTGATAGAGAACAAGGCCTGAGCTTTGGGATTCATTGGGGAGTATTCCTAGTCTAATCTTACATTTGAACACTTGTAGAGATTTCTAGATTTAGAGATTTCCACTGCTATGTGAATTGTGATTACAGATTTGTAATATTTAGATTAGACTAAGTATTTGGAGTGAATGATGTTTTATGTTGATTCGTATATATATATTTCAGACATTAATTCCTTGTGTTCATCTAATTGTCAATGATTGTTGGTGGTTATTTGTTCATTAGGTTTCTGTGGTTGTGGTTACAATCCTTTAAGAACATGAGCATCATTCATCCTTCTATATTCTGAGTGGTGTTTAACAATGTTTTAAGAAATGTTAATTAACTTGGATTTAAGTGACTTGAATTAATTAAATTATTGAACCTAAGCAATTACTTGGGGGGTTTTTCAATTAGACTCAGAAAGATTAAACATCCATATCAAAGCAAGAGCAAGGAGAGCTGAGTTCCCATCACTAAGAGCCTATTTTATTGCATATTCCCTTTAATCCAAAGCATACCTTCATTTATCAAAAATATCAAAAAGATTTACTACGTACATTCTCTTTGTCATGCATCATAGTTTTTGTTTATTAAACCAAATTCCCCCTTTTCATACCCAGTTCAACATGTTTTTAATTTCCAATTTAGACTAGGATAACCAATAAATAGCTCCTCAAGAAGAATGATAGGTTGCCCTCTATACTACATTATTTTGGTGCAATCATCTTGTATCGAACCCGAAAGTGACAAAACTGTTTCCGATCAGTGGCCTACTTTCTTCATTCCTCCATCCAAATTTGGGATTAGGCTTCCACCCTTCACTGTAAGTATTAGAATAGGGTACCCCACTTCTGATTAGGGTGACCTTAATAGACAGTGGACACCTCCTCATATCGGCTTGGGAAACACAAGAAATGTGCATTATAGAGCCACAAGTCTCGCAACTAGGTGCAATAAAGTCCATGGATTGATGTAGTTGATTCACATTCAAACTTTTCAGCTCTGTAGTTAGGATAGACAATTGAGAGGTGACCTTGCTCTCCAAAGAGTCCACCTTAGACTCCAAAGTGTCCATTCTCCTATTATGTGCTACTAAGGCCCCTAACTCATGCACTCCTCTTTTAGGATAGGATTTGAACAAGAGGGGGGTGAATTGGTCTAATAAATTTTTTTTGTAAAACTTTGAACATAAAACAAGTATGAAAGAAAGTGAACAAAGAGATTTATCCTGGTTCGATCCACTTGACCAATGTCCAGTCCTCAGAATCTTCTAAACTTTTCAAATCCACTAATCTCAAAATATTTCAACAACACAGAAGGAAGACTCTCCCCCTTCCTAACTCAATTCAACCCACTGACACTTTTGCTCATGTTTTTTCCCACTCAAGATTCTCCAATCTTGAGTTACTCTCACAGAATCATTAAATGTATAAGTATATTCTCCTTTATGAGAATTTAATGATGAACACTGAAGCACTAATATTTGAGAGAATGAAAACATAGGAGGTAGATGAATAATAATAAATTCGATTTCAGTAGATGCGTTCTCTGTCTTCAGAAACTTGAATGCTTCACCTTTTATAGTTGGGAAGTCTTAATTATCTGTTAGAAACATTTAAGTTTCCGTTACACTCATTCTCATCATTCATCTTCCTGCAATAAATGCTTCTGACAGTAGGTATGGTTGTTTCGACGGTTTTGTTCGTTGAATCCCTTTCTGGTGAGGCAATCAGAATTCTATTCTCTGTTAGTTATTAAAATAAATGAGCATTTATGATGGTAGATGAGATTCAAATAAATGTAGTATGAATAAGGAAAGATTTGAGAATAACGAAAAGCTTTTGACATTCTGCGTTACTGTCAGATAAAGCAAACTCAAGTTACATTTGCTAAAACTCAAGTGATTGAAGAAATAACAGAGAAAATTCAAAGCACTTTTGTTATAACTCGAGTTTTGTAAATAATGCTTGAAAGTTTTCTTATAACTCGAATCATTATAAAGAAACTCGATTGGTTTGAAGTTCATTTGATACAAAACTTTCAGCATTCATCGAGTTCTGATAAGAGTTTTGATAAAACTTGAGTTATAGAACATAAAACTCGGGTTTTCACAAGTTTCTGTAAGTTAAAACACTCCAAGTTTTTCGATACTCGAGTTTTATACTCTAAAACTTCAAGTTTTGATTATTTTGAAATCATAACTTTCATCGCAACTCGAGTTTCATTGGAAGTTTTCAGTTTAAACAAGTTCACACCTCAAAACTCGAGTTTTGTATCCTAGAAGTCGAGTTATATCAAAACTTTTGTTGAAACTTCAAGTTTAGAAAGAATTTTGAAGTTCAGAAATTTTTCAGACTTCGAAACTCGAGTTCTGTTTTCTCAAAACTCAAGTTGTATCAAAACTTTTGTTGAAACTTCAAGTTGTGAAAGAAGTTTTGATACTTTCTCTTCAAAACTCGAGTTCTGCTTCCCATAACTCAAGTTCCATCAAAACCTTTATTGAAACTTCAAGTTTTGGAAAGAAGTTTTGTGTTTCAAATACTTTTTAGAACTCGATACTCAAGTTCTGCAAGACATAACTCGAGTTTTAGCAAAACTTCCATTAAAACTTGAGTTCTCTTTGAGATTTCTGATTTTCTAAAACAGTTTTGGTACTCGAAACTCGAGTTCTGTCACACATAACTCAAGTTGTGACAAAACTTTTGTTCAAACTTGAGTTCTACTAAGAGTTTTGGATTTCTAAAACTTGTTTCAAAACCCGATACTCGAGTTTTGACTCTCAGAACTTGAGTTTTGACAACACTTCCATCAAAACTTGAGTTCTCTTGAAAGTGTTGAGCTTTGAAAGCATTTTTACACAATGTAACTCGAGTATTTAAGCTTATAACTCGAGTTCTCCCAACACTTTCACTAAAACTCGAAGATTACTTAAAGTTTTCTGAAAACAATGAATTTTATCATAAGTTCAAAAACATATTTGTCATCATCAAAACATTATCTCAACATCCTCTAACATCTCTTGCACTGTACTACTAATGGTTTAAAGCTATTTTCTTTATCAAATCTCACACCTCCTCAGCAGTGAGGTCAATCAATGAGCCTCCTGATAGGGCATCCAACATGCCCTTATCTTGACTCTTGAGCCCATCATAGAAATATTGCACCAACTGCTCATTCGAGATTTGATGGTGAGGGCATCTAGATAGAAGGTCTTAGAAGCGGTTCTAGTAATCATACAAGGACTCATCACACTCTTGTCTAGCTGAATATATTTCTTTACTCATTGATGAAGTCCTAGAGGTTGGGATGTGCTTTTCAAAAAAAGCTTTTCTCAAACTACCCCAACTCTGATATGCATTTGCCACATGTCTTAGAGGCTTATGTATCATTCCCTTGCTTTACGCTCCAAGAATAAATGAAAAACCTTCCACAAGCTTGATCAAGGGAGGCTCCCACTAGCTTCATGCTTTGGAAAATCATGGATAATGACTATAGGTGAATGTAGGGGTCGTCCCCTGTCAAGCCATGAAATTTGGGAAGAAAGTTAATAAGCAATCCCTTGATTTCAAAATTTACATCAAAATTTGGACATGCAGTAGTTAATGGATTATAATTCACATCAAAGGTTGTGGCTTTCCTAATGGTCCTTATTCTATTGTATGCATTGTTCTCCCCCATTCGATCTACTTCACCATTTCCTCCGTTACCGCTACTCCTATGTTGGTTAACATTTAGGTTATGGTTTGGGTGGTTGGGTGAATTTTCAGCCATGGTTGTCACTTCTAGGGTTTCTCTTACACTATTTAAAGAAATGGATTCCTTTACAATTTCCTCTTCCTCTCTAACTATCTTACTTGTGCCCTCTGCTCTTTTCTCATTATGGATTTTTCTTAGGCTTCTCTCAATCTCAGGATTATAGGGAATGAGTTTGGCTTTGCAGGGCATGCAAGAATGAATCAGGAAGGGAAGAGGGAACAAAATTGACTTGCATCACACAATTCAAGTAAAAGGGTGAATGTATTCACATAAAGAAAGCAAAAAAGGTTCAGATGCAAAAACTTAAAAAAGGAAAGATGGCCGTGGTGAAGTGGAAGTTATGCCACGATGAACCTGTACCAAGAAGAATGAAAAACTTTAAAAAAGAAGTTGGCTGTGGCAAAAGAAAATGTTGGCTGTTGCGAACTAGCACAAAGAAGAATTCACAAAATTAAATAGGGGATGGCCACAACAAAACAATGAATAAGCCACGGCGAATGCATCCCAAGGTTGAAAATGGATTTTAAAATCGAAGTTGGCTATGGCAAAAGTGTTAGTTTGCCGCGGTGAAGTACACTCAAGAGGGTTTCCCTCCACATTAAAATGAGTTGGCTAGAACGCTATTTGTAGATGGCCGCGACGAACTATCACATACAGCCCATGACAGTATGCTCAGACCTAGAATGCACAGTAAGGAAAAAAAAAGGAAGAAAACAAGTAGATTTGTTTGTATTTCCAAAAATTTTGATGCTATGCAAAATGCAACCCTATTCTATGAACAAGTGTGAACTTAACAACAAAAAATGCAACCTAACAAAGGCTCTCAACCCCAAATTAACAACAGAACTAAATGATACAAGTCAACGTAGAGGACCAATTGTTTGGCTCCTAGGCAACAATGCTATTTTTTATTCGCACTTTTCCTTAAGTTCTTTTCCTTGGAGGTCGAATCAAAAATATTTTTTCCAAGGATTGCACTATATTATACAACCCCGAGTCATTCTCTTAGTCAAAGCCTTTTAGCTATTGTTCTAAGCTAACTATGTGTCATAAGATACAACATTGAATTAAAAGATGGATTTTTGGTGTCTTCAATCATTATATTTACTAAAAGAAAATGTACAAATATACTTCTTTTTGAATTTTTTGGGAAATAGGGTTGCAATAAAGGTAAACAAGTGTTCAAAAAATTGAAAGTTTAAAAAGGTAATATACTTAAAGAAAAAAGTTTAAAAATTACATTTATCATGAATAAAAAATTATTGTTGAAAGTTTGTCTTGTAAGGCCACTTCAAAAAGTTGTGGTAGAAAGTATGACCTTTTGCAACATTGAAAATGTCACCACCCAAAGTTTATGGCTTTTAGCAGCGATTGAAAAAGTTGCCACTAAAGGTTAGACTTTCAACTGTGATTAGAAAAAACCGTCATTGAAAATATGTTTTTTTAGACTTTCAATGGCGACTCAAAAATGTCACAGCTAAAAGTTTGACTATTAGTGGTGACAACAACTTGTTAGTCACCACCTAAAGTTAGACTTTCATCTTCGAAGGACAGACTTTCAGCGGCACGTTTTTTGTCACCGCTGAAAGTCATCGCTGAAAATGTATTTTTTTTTTTTTTGTAGTGAGATATGGGTCAACTTGGGGTTATACTTGCTATATTAAAATAACATAATCCAATTGACAATAATGTAATTTAATAAATAAATTATATTTCATTTTATAAAAATTAATTGATTAAATCTTAAAAATATCTTACTTTATGCATATTTTAAATTCTAAGAGTCTAATTAAATATTAATGATGGAAAACAATTGAGCTAAAATGAATTTATTTTATTTTATTTCCTCTTAAGTAAACTAAATTTGCATAAATAATAATTAAGGAATAATCAAATCCTAGTTTTTCACCTTTCGGATCTTCAAAATATGATTGCACCAAATAATATAGTATAGGGTGCAACCTATCGTTCTTCTCGAGAAGTAGTTTATTGGAAAACCTAGTCTAAATTGATTATCAAAATCATGTTAAACTGAGTATAAAAAGGGGGGTTTTGGTTTGTGAAAACTATGATGCATGTAACACCTCTCTTCTCTAGCTATATTATGCATTAGAGACTTTAATATAACCACTTGAGACCATTACATTAGCTAGAATTAGTCACTTAGGTGAATCTCAAAAATTTCCACTTGAGTTACTATTCTTTTGGAAACTTGGAATTTTGGCCCAACTTTGAAAATTCACAACTAATTCTAAAAAAATTTAAACCAAGTGATGTAGGTCTCAAAGGAAAGCTTTGTCAATCCCTTATAAGGGAAAAACACTCCTTGGACCAAAGTAATGCTCAATCAATGCTGAAAATAGTTGGAAAAATAACTATTTATTTGGTCCAAAATGGGGGATTTCATTGTGATGAACTTTTCCATCGAGAGAGGGGACTTGCTCTCTGACCATGTTCATTGCAGTGAACTATTCCAAAATGCACTTCGCTGGGGCGAACTTTGCTATAGTCAATTTTTCTAGTTTTCTATTGAACTTTAAAAAATCATAACTCTTTGCACACAAGTCCAAATTGAGCAAACTAGGAATCTGCAGAAAGCTTATGAAAAGATCTATTTGCATGCAAACTTTTATGACCATTGCATTTCATTTGCTCAAATTATCCTATTTTGTCACTTTTAAGGGCTTTAGACCCTTTTAGACCCTTTTTAGCTAATGCACAATCTCATTTCTTCATGCATTTCACCTCATCACACACTTATTTACATCGCATAGCACCAAAATGACTTAGTGTAGGAATTTAATTTACATTCATCCAAAAGCTCATAGTTATGCACATATACATCACAATGCATGTACAACATGACATTTGCAAAATATCTCCATGAAGTCATTTCCACTTAGTCTTGCACTTCTTCCCTTTGCCCTTGGAACTTGTTCCTATTGTTAGTCATTGGGAAGAATGAGATTTCAAAGAAATCCTACTAGCAAATATTTCTAACAAAACATCAATATGCATGATTAATTGAATATAAACTAGTATGTCATGACATGAACAACAATACCTTACTTCTAACAAATTTGCACAAGGCCAAGGAAATCATTGCATAGCTACAACCATGCAAACTCACAAGCAAGGATTTACATGTCATGTGGCTACAACCACACATCAAACATGGCCAATAACATATACAACAATCAATGCAAAGTGGATGAAAAGTTAGAAGTTTTGATACCTTAAAATGCTTGACTTTCCAATGTGGCTTGAGTTGGCTTCCTTTCTTGCACTTTAGGATTCTTCTTGGTAATTCACACTTCTACACCACATAATGTATTTGGCATCAATGCCAAGTCATTCTCCATGCATTATATCACTTAACAATATAAACTTAACCACTTAAGGTTCTTAGGTTCTAACTTTGGCAATTGAGGTTCTAATGCTTCCAAAAGTGTACTCTTGATCTCAAATTGCACAATTTCTCATTCTAAATGCAATGGAAGCATAAAAATACCCAAAATTATCCTTTTTCCCTTCATAACTATAGCTGGACAAAATTCATATCAAATTTGAGGAAAATGAGGTTTTGCAATATCTCTTTTCATATACATGCATAACCTCACCTCTATACCAATTTCCTTTGATTCAATAACTTAAAACATTCATTTTTCATACATCATCAATTCATTCACAGCCAAGGGATGAGGGTTTATTGCCAAAAATTCATAACAAGCTTTAATCAACTCAATCAAAGCATCCACATGTAGCAAACATGTAGTGAGTTGATCGAAGAAACTTGTTGCTTGCAATTCTTGCTATTTCTCATTTTCTCTCTCTAGACCTCCCAAGAACTCTTCTAGGAACTTATCATACACAACCATAGAGAGAAAACTAAACTGATAGGAAGGAAGAACTAGGCTATTAGACAAGTTTCTATGGAAGAAATCAAGCCAAAACATTAACTCACCTTAAACTTTGCTTGATTTTCTCCTTCCTCTTGCTTGTTCTTCACCTTCAGCTGCTTCTCACTCTTCCTTGCAGGTGGAGCATGAAATATGGCCAGAAAATGGAGCTTTGAAGGCTTTAATGAAATCTACGCAAGTTGATTAATGAATTGTGGGGCCCATTTCTACTGGTAGAACCATTTTCTATTGATAAAACAACTTCATACTAATATAAACTACCACTTTTTTGAAATATCTTTCATTTGCTTTTCATCTTCAAGCAAGAAGATCGCAAGTGGCAGCTTCACATCCCCACAATTCACTTTTGCAAAAATTACTTTACTTTATTTAATTGTTTCATGCTAGAAATGCTTTTCGGGAATTTTCTAATGACTTAACCAGTTTAGTATGACTAAAAATTCCCAAAATTCAACTGATCACTTCATGATTTTTCTCATCTCAAATATGCTCTAAATAAATTTTCTGCTGAAAACCCTAATTCGGAGATTTTCAGCCTTTTGTACTGCCATTTCAGTAAATTGTTGCTAACTTGAGGCTGAAATTAATTTTATAAAATAGAGCATTTTCCAAACTATTTTCTATGATTTTAAAATACATTTCTTTGAGATCTCTAAGTATTTTAAATAATTATCTTTGGTTATAAATCCAAAATCAGCCAAATATTAAATGACATTAAAAATTCCTATAAGGGTTATTTGGGTCATTCTAACTTTAACTGAACCTCAATCTATGATCAGTGAATTTTTCTCTACATTTTAGGACCTAGGACAATTTTCTGATATTTTGGTGATCTTTTCCCAAAATGACCATTATGTCCCTAACTTTTCCAAAAATTACCATTTTGCCCTTACGTTTTCTAAATTTTCAAAATGACATTTCTGGACTTCCTTCC
>QFDD01004880.1:0-13314 GCA_006871305.1 Vachellia collinsii | reverse complement strand
TAGCTGGGCTTTCTTTTAATTATTGTTGTTGGTAAATTGCTTTCATATATATAATACTCTTTGCAGTTACTGGATTTTGTTGTTAGTTGATTATTATGCACTGGTTTGCCATATCAAGATATCTTAGAGCCTCATCTTATCCTTACAAAATGTTTCGTTTTCAGGTTGGAGTTCCCGGTTCTATCCTGTGATGCTTACATCATATGGAGATTGAAGGAGTTGGGCAGGCCTGTTGCCTTTCTTGCTAAAATGGTCAACCATCGACCTTTGGCATTTAAACTTGTGAGCCAAGCTCTTCTAGATCAAAATAGGATAAGAAAGTTTTTCTTTGATTGTTCGGTCCGAAAAGAGGTCACACTAGATGCCCCCCCCCCCCCAAAAAAAAAAAAAGATAGTTTCTGATCTTGCTCGTATGGACAAGGTGACATTGTCTCATCAAAAGTTTTCTTATGATCAAAACAAATATCACAGTTCTGTTGTGTGGTTTCAGGTGCATTATATATTGGAGATGCGGATAACTACTTTTTGTAATGCGAAAGTCAGTATTTCAATTTCTTTTGAATTTTTCTTCCAACAAATGTCCTTATGTTTTTATGCATTCTATGAATACACTGAAGGTGCTTCTATCTGGGAGTTCGTAATAGGTTTTCTTTTGCATGAGGACCCCAATGTGCGCGCCAAAACTTCAGTGCTCTTGGAAATATGTGTTGTAACAGCGCCTACTTTTATAGTTCACTTGCATAGGTTTTGACTGCCTAACTTGGTGTATTTATTAGCTATTAAATACAATATCTCTGGAATCAAAAAGGAAGAACAAAGCTCTTTTTACAATGTGCTGCTTTTGCTGTATTGGAGTATGGTTAGAACAGTATGCGGGGGTTAAATTCATATATAATCTTTGAGAGTGCTAATGTTCTGGAGGTCTATTTCATCAGCATATAGGTTGCTTCCCTTTATGGAATAAGGAATTCGCAAGCTCTTGCATCATGATTCTACCCTCCCTGTCGTCATTATGTATTCTTTTCTCCTATTAATAGTTTCGTTTAAAAAAAATATTACTCTTTGAAAACAACTTGACAAACCAATATTGTAATTAAAGGCTATGTGTTTACTTCTCTAACGGTTAAGAGTCCTGTTTGTGTTCAACAAAGAGAAATGCATCTGACATGTCATGAATTTTTCTATCCTGCTTTTGTTGCAGTTGCCTTGTTAGACTCTGTATGTGGATCTTATTTGTTTCCTTCACCCTGACCTCAAATTGGAAGTGCAGCCTACCACAATGAATTCCTCAATTGCCAATTCCTGATAAGCTGTATGAAGACACTGTATCCAAGTGTGTGGTCTTCTACCAAAAGATATTGTGCTGGAGCTCAGTGAGGTAAAACTGAGGAGCACTAACGGTAATACTCCTCCAAGAACGAGAAACTAGAGAATACACCTCGTCGTGAGGAGTATCTTGTGTCGAGGAGTCATTCATCAGTCTAACAACCTTGTAATCGTTGTTCCTGAAATCAAAATCAAACCCAAAACAAACATCATACTTGTCGCGATGCTGACGCTCGTGTTTTCTGTAGGTTGTGATGGGTTTGGGAAGCACCACATATTTTCGAAGCAAGGGATTTCAGATAAGGTAGTTGCCGAATCTAATGGTGAATAGTCAGCATAACATACAAGGCCATTGCATGTGCCAGCAAACAGAGTGTGACGATCCCGCCAAAATAGATGAGAGAGTGGGAATCTCTCAACAGACAAGTGATCCGTTTGCTGATTAACTGATGAGTGCAGTGAGTAAGAATCCTGGTCATGAAGGTGTTTAAGACAGAAATGAAGAAAGAGGGAGCCGTTGTCGTTGGAAGCTTGAATTGTTAGGTTGAGATGATTAGATATGAAAGCTTGATCTGTGATGAGAGAATTCCAAAGCTTTGCAAGCAGAGGTGAATTTCACAAGAGACTTGACGGGTAGTCTACGAAGAATTTCCAACACAATATCTTCTGGTAAAAGACCACACATCTTGCCTTTTGCCTTGCAAATCTGGACTCTACCCTTGCCAATTTAACAAGCAATTCAGATTGGTTGCATGCTATCTTAAAATATTGGGATACGCAAGTGTGTTATGTCAACTTTTTCCTTGTATAACTAATGCAATTTTTATCCCAAACAAAAAACCTAAAGTTTAAATTTGGATTTGAATTTCACCACTTGGGGCAAGTGTGTCTGCACTTTGTGTGAGGAGCATGTTACATGTTGTAATGAATCCTTACCTCTAGTTTGACAGTTTACCCATTTTAAGTTGAATCGATCCTTGGCTTCAAGTATTACCCGTCAAATTAAGTAAATAAAGGGAAAATGTATTAATTGGCAAGTTGGAATTCTTACTTTAAAGATTATTTCGATACTTAAAATTTTTTTTGTTGCTGGCCACAGATGAACAAATACTACTAAACAACCCCGTGAGAGATCATCCTTCTTGTGGGAATTTTTCATAACCTACTAATAGCTTTGATTCAATTATATGAAATTGGATTACATGTAATGTAATTATACTATATTCTATTTATTACAGATATAATCAAATGTAATCATGATTTCAACACATTGCAACAAATTAGGTAATCTCAATTATATAGCTTTAGATATGTAATTTAAATTACAATTTGTATGAATTAACATGTGAATACTTATACATTTAATAAATCAATATTTAGACATGTATGTTCTTTAATTTTATTCTCAATAGACTTAAAAATTTATTTCACATTTTTATATTTTAAAAATAAAATATGAATTTCATTTACCAACTCTAAAATCATCATCGTTCCATTATAAATATTCATGCTTGTAATCTTATTATTTTTTTTTTTTTCCAACAAAAATTGTAATCTTATTACAATAATAACGATACATATGGCTGTAAATGAAACTAGAAACCAGGGGCAATTTTGGCTTTTCAATTGGGTTTAATCCCTTTGGGCGGAAAAAAAAAAAAAAAATTGGGTTTAATCCCACCTCCCATTTTCGGTTCTTCATCTCTTTCGCCTCCTTGATGAGTCCAGCATCTGGCTCTCGTGTTGCTCACCTCCGCCTGATTTATCAGTCTCACCACAATCAAGCGTTGCACTCCTTCATCCCAAGCTAGTTTAAGTGCGAGTGTTATTTTCCCATTAGCCAAATGTAACATAATTTCTTCTGCCAAACCAGTCTCTTCCGCTTTCTAATTCCTGAATTAAATGACGGATATGAATTTTCCCTCCCCTGGGCTTACTCGTTTATCCATTCTAGCGAAAAATCTTCATATGGGTGTAGCTATTTTTGTTTTGTTTCCCTTTGTCTAGCTCAAACCATTATTCCATGAATCATGATGCAAGTTTCTGTACCATTGCGAACCCCAACTTGGTTTTCTAGACGAAGGCTCCTCGAGGAGAAGCTCTCTGATCTCCATAAATGCAATAACTTGGACCACGTAAAGCAAGTTCATGCTCAAATTCTCAGAGCTGACCTACACCAAGACCTCTATGTTGCACCCAAACTCATTGCAGCTCTCTCTCTCAGCCGTCAGATTGTGTCTGCCGTGAACGTCTTCAATCAAATTCCGGAACCCAATGTTCATGCCTATAACGCTTTGATTAGAGCTCACGCTCAAAATTCTCAGCCTTCACATGCCTTTGCAGTTTTCTTTGAAATGCAGAGATTTGAGGTGTTTCCTGATAATTTCACTTATCCATATCTTTTAAAAGCGTGCATTGGCCATTCTTGGTTACCCGTAATTCAAATGATTCATTCGCATATAGAGAAAACCGGATTTTATTCAGATATATTTGTGCCCAATGCACTCATTGACTCCTACTCAAAGTGCGGACCTTTTGGCCTGACCGCTGCATTGAAGTTGTTTATGTCGATGAAGGATAAAGATATTGTTACATGGAATTCTATGATTGGCGGGTTCGCAAAAGCGGGTGAATTAGAAGAAGCTTACAAATTGTTCGATGAAATGCCTCAGAGAGATATGGTAAGTTGGAATACAATGTTAGATGGGTATGCAAAGAAAGGAGACATGGATAAAGCATTCAAACTATTCGAGAGAATGCCTGAGAGGAATATTATCTCTTGGTCAACCATGGTTTGGGGTTATTGTAAAGCTGGGGATATTGATATGGCCAGGATGTTGTTTGATAGGAGTCCTGGGAAAAACATGATCCTTTGGACCACTATAATATCTGGGTATGCTGAGAAAGGGCTTGTTAGAGAGGCAAGCATCTTGTACGAGCAAATGGAGGAAACAAGATTGAAGCCTGATGATGGGACTATGATAAGTATATTGGCAGCATGTGCAGAGTCTGGAATTTTGTGCTTGGGAAAGAAAATTCATGCCTCCATTAACAGGACTAGATATAGATGCAGCACTAAAGTGTCCAATGCATTGATTGATATGTATGCAAAATGTGGTGGTTTGGAAGCTGCATTTGATGTCTTTAACGGAATGAGAAAGAAAGATGTGGTGTCTTGGAATGCCATGCTCCAAGGATTAGCTGTGCATGGACACGGCAAGAAAGCACTTAGACTTTTCTCTAGGATGATACATGAAGGATTTGAGCCCGATAAGTATACATTCGTCGGCCTTTTATGTGCTTGCAGCCATGCAGGCCTTGTTGAGGAGGGCAGAAAGTACTTCTATTCAATGGAGAAAGTGTATGGGATTGTTCCTGAAATTGAGCACTATGGTTGCGTGATGGACCTTTTAGGTCGTGGAGGGCATCTAAAGGAAGCTTCTGCACTTCTTCATAGGATGCCGATGGAACCAAATGCCAAAATATTAGGAACTCTTTTGGGGGCTTGTCGGATGCATAACGCTCCAGATGTTGCGAGAGCTGTGACTGACCATCTGCTCAAATTAGAACCATCTGATGTTGGGAATTACTCCCTTTTGTCAAATATTTATGCTCAAGCAGGAGATTGGAGTAGTGTTGCTGATGTGAGGTTGCAAATGAAGAACAGAGGAGGGCAAAAGCCATCTGGAGCTAGTTCCATTGAGTTGGAAGAAAAGGTGCATGATTTTACTGTTCTTGATCGATCTCACCCCAGATCAGATGATATATATCAGATGATTGACAGATTGGTACAGGATCTCAAGTTGGTTGGATATGCTCCAGTCGTGGAGGAATAGCCATTGGTGGATGCAAGTTGGTTGTATCTAAAGACTAGAAAGATGCTTTTGATCTGAGTGACAATATATTTTCTGTTCTATACAATTTTGGAAAATCAGATTCTGTAGAAGAGCTATGTGAATTCAAACAGCTGTGAGGAAGAAAATAGACAGGTAAAACTCAGCAAAAATTAGGTCAGGATGGTGTAAGGGCAATGGACTTTCATGTGGACAAAAAAAGAATGGATGCACCCTCTGATTCTAAATACAAAATATTGTTTGTGAATATAAAACTTTGTAGTACAAATCAGATGGAGTATTGAATAATTGAAGTAGCTTCTCAAAATAAGTTGAATATATTTTTTTCCTCATGATTTTAAATGAATAAGTGATTTTTTCAATGTATGTGGATGTTAAATTCAAATAAATTTTGTTGTGCAATTTTTTTTTACACATTTTGTACTATTTCCATGTGGCACATATACATACATATATATATAAATTATAGATATTGGAATTTTTGGTCTTTCAAGTTTTCTCAAATTACTATACACTTATTTTGATGGACATATAAGAATTCCGAATGGATCATAGTATGTTTTTTATGTTGATTTTTCAATTTTATTAAATAATATAAATGAACTATAGCTAAAACAATTAAAAACGTGATCAGGTCTAATGACCTTCAATTTTTTTTTTTAAATCTAGATGAATGTTTTAGTCTTTAAACAACATTTAGAAATCTTTAATTAAACCTCTTATCCTTATTAATAATTTGTAAAAAATGTAGATCTGAATTTGGATTTTGATATATTTACCAATCAAATTGAAATAAGTGAATCCAAAACACACAGGAATTCAACCCATGCCCACCACCCATAATTATTTTTCCGATGCTCAACGTCTTATAGGATCAAACGGCACCGTTTTTCGGCTCAGACTGATGGACTGCTGAACACGAGTTGCTATCCTCAGGTTAAGAATACGGTTTTTAGTGAAGATTGGGATTGAAGCAGCTGCCATTGCCGAACTTGGTGCGATCGATAACTCCCAAAATGAACACTTGCACAACTCTTCTTCGCACATCTCTCTCTTCTTTCAAATGCAGCCTTCACTCAACTCCACCGGCTCCTTCTGCGCTTCGTCCCGCCTTTTTTCTGACTTCAGGATTAAGGGTTGCTTCCAGATGTTACGCTTCAGCTCAAGAAGCTACTTCAATCGAACCGATTCACATAAATGACCAACTTTTATCCGAAAATCCCATCATTGAGTCCCCTGAACACAAATCCAACGACACCGTCGAGCACCTGCTCACCCACACCGATGACGTAGCTAGGTTGATGAAGATGGAACGCAAGACCCTTCATGATGATGCATCTCGGTGGTTCCCATATCTTGACAGGTTCAAATGTCAAAACACTTATGTCACAAGTAGTGAGATTTTAGAGGCGGTTGGTCCGTGCATCTCCGATGTGAGGAAGGAGAGGTTCAGGAATGTGGTCCGCAACCGGAGCTATTCTGTGTGTTTGGTTGTCGAAGGGCTTAGTGATCTTGGGAATGTTTCTGCTGCTTTTCGCTCTGCTGATGCGCTTGGGTTCCAATCCGTTCACGTGGTCTCTTGCGACAGCTCCAAAAGGTGTAAAGACAATTGAGGTGAAAATACCTTGTTTTGATGGTTGGATGTGTGACTTACCTGGTCTTGGATTTGTTGGCACTTCTTGCTTTAATAATTTTTGGTTTCTATCTATTCGTTTTCAATGCTCACCATTCTGTTTTCGTACCGAGAAAGGAACATTGTGATCGGCATTAATTTATTAGCCATGTGAGAATTTGAAGTCTGTGTTTATTTATACTTATATTATAAAGCTTTTCCGGGCAATTAAATATTTGAATGTCGGCTTTCATAGTTGTGGACATGTAGCTTTCACATCTATAATGCTCGTGTTTTGTTTTTCTAGTTACCGCAAATGCATTTTTGTTCTTCTACTTTGCTATTTTTTTTATATAGTTTCTTAGTGTGTTGTGATTTAAATATCAGTTTCCTACTTTCCTTCTACTTTGAATTTTGAAATGCATCATTCTTTTTCATCATGCTTTCTAGTTTCTACAACTTACAATTAATAAAATGTTTAAGTGAATCATGACCCCAAATAGATTTTCCAATTGAACCTACCCTCCTACTCCTTCATACAAGATATTCCGCAAGGTGCTTTACCCTCTCCATGTGCCATATATTTCATGAAGCAGAACCGTCCCCGTGCCAAATATTCAGTAAAGTGGCATGCCTTGCCCTCCTAGACTGATGCCACATTTCTTGTGAGATGCTGCACCCAGACTCTACCTGTTTTATGTCCAAAACAGGACCTGTTATTAGCTACAACGTCATAAAACAGATGCTTGTCATGAGAATTATGAGAAGATGCTTGATTCAAATTTCACCTGTATCAACCATCAACCTATTAAGCAAACACTCGTTTAACCTACCTTGTCATTGCAGGTACAGAGAAAATCGCCATGTGAGCATGGGTGCTGAGAAATGGTTGGACATTGAACTGTGGGATTCTACAAAGGAGTGCTTTGAAGTATTGAAATCTCGTGGCTATCGAATTGCAACAACACATTTGGGAACAGATACGGTACTGTTTGAGCAGCTTGTTTTAGTTTATACAACTATTTTGTATATATTTGTGTATTCTATATGCACTTGTAAATAAATTTCTTCCTGCTACGTACAGGTTTCCATTTATGACTTGGACTGGTCATGTCCTACTGCCATTGTAGTCGGGAATGAGAGTAGGTAATCTGATTCATACCCTTCAACTCACTTATGTAAAAACTTACAGATGCCTTGAAGATGCTGGTCTGTTTCAAGTTTAGTCTTTAAATGCACATTTTGAATACAGAAATTAACCATGTAATACTTCAAAGCTATCATTTCTGCTGATCTGCATCTCCGAATTCGATCTATTTTAAATTTTTTTTTCCTTATGGATTCACCAGCAATTAGTAGTTAGAAGATATAAGACAACCTTGGAACTTAATGT
The DNA here is from genome assembly GCA_006871305.1 of Vachellia collinsii. Lineage (NCBI taxonomy): Eukaryota > Viridiplantae > Streptophyta > Magnoliopsida > Fabales > Fabaceae > Vachellia > Vachellia collinsii. The sequence goes on along the minus strand of QFDD01004880.1, from coordinate 5,129 downwards.
CAACTAGTTATTGTATCTCTTACAGCATGGAGTTCTTTTTTGTATTGAGTTTTTTTTGTTTGGTCAACTGACTTTAAGGTCTAGTTGCAGGGGTATTAGTGATGAGGCTTTGGAGTTGTCTGATTTGCACTGCTGTATTCCCATGAATGGAATGGTGGACTCTTTCAATGTTTCAGTTGCTGCAGGAATCCTCATGCACCATGCTGTTTGTAACCGAATATCTCGGATGGTAATGGTTGTAATTATGCGTTTTATATGTTACATAAGGAACTATCAATCTAATTTATTTATTTATATGATGGTGGACCATTTTGGTCAGTCTTTTGCATCTTCCATCTGAATCAAAAGCTGGCATGCTTGCATCAAAATAAAGTATTTAAACACAGTTTTGTCTTAGAAAACGTGTGTAAATTTCCAACCTCTCGTTCCTTTAACGTTTCTTCATCATGTGTAAAGTTACATCAACCGGTTTTAAATCATCATCATCATGATTGTGTAGAATCTGATGTTACCTTGATATGTTGCAGGGTTGGCATGGTGATCTGACATTAGAAGAAAGCCAAATCTTACTTGCAGAGTTCTCATTGCGCCATAGCAAGAGTGCCATTAGTATTGTCCATGAGCATGCAAAGCGCAAAGCTACTCTGTGAACCTGATAATTATAGCAGGAAGGCGACCATTCTTGACTAGAGACTATGCCAAATCTTTGAAGTAACTTCATATTACTGATTCCTACAAAACTGGCATGACAAACACGTCAATGCATCAGGTTTACAATGTAAGGACGATGAGGTCCTTACCATAGAATGCAAGCACCCTTTCAGAATGACGACTCTGCTTGATTAAACGTTATTCTTGTTCTGTTATGCTGTATTGTAAATTCTGAGCGCTCCCCCCCCCAAAAAAAAAACAATAACAAAAAAAAAAAAAAACAAAACAAAAAAGAAAAGAAAAGAAAAAAAAGAAATCTTGTTTCTCTTAATATTCTGTAACGATCTCATTATTTATAAAAGGATGTTTTTTCACCCCTAATATCCAATGTGTAGTCACCACCATCACTGATCACTATTGCTAAATATTAATTTATGGAGTCAATTACGGGAAAGTGCGGTGTAGGGTACATTATACGATTATGTTAAACTATGTCTTTCTTTTTAAGCATAATGAAACACACTACAAGAGGTATTTCTGGAGCTACATACAACCGTAAGCCTTTATTCAAAACATTGTCAGGTATAAAATGTAGCCACATTAAAATGAGATGTGAACTTCAATTGGTTACGCTCTCCATAGGCATTTCCTGGATTACATTGCATTCTGAGATACCCCAAGTTAATGCACAAGCTCTTTAGGATTATTTGTAAATGTCACATTTAGACTAGATTCAAAGGCGCAGCACGGAAGAGTGCATTAAACATTTGGAATCCCAACCTGTTGTGCCTGGTGTAGAATAAAATTCGAGTTCGTAGCTAAAATTAAAATCACAAGTTCTTTACATAACTTGCCTAAAGATCTTTACAGCTTTCAACTTCTAACGACTAGATTACATTATACAAAAATAAATGACACTAAGATCCCCATTTAACATTATTATGCAGACCGCAAGAACCAAATTCTTCATTCCAAAAGCTGTGAAACCTTGAAAAACATCCTAATCAATCAACATTTCCCCATTCGTGGCCTGAATTGTGGCCTTGCTACTCTGGATACTTTGGCCTTTATCATGTTTCTTCAATTCCTGGGACCTCACGAACTCCTCAATTCTTGCCTTGAGTTCATCATTTGGAATCAGCATATCCACGGTGAGATGAGAACGATTGAATGGGTCAGTCTGTATAAACAACCAAATTGGCACATATTAGAAAAATCAATTCCCTTACGTAATAAATGACTAATGAAGAAGAAAAGATTAAAGAATTACACTATCACTAAGAAGATGCCTCTGAATGACAGGACGATCAACCGTGATCCTTGAAGAAGGTAAAATAACTGGATCTTTTATCAGAGTATACTGCAATAGAAAGGTCATGTTTTCGCAGTCAACAATGAGATTTCCGAAAAAGGTTTTATTACCCCCCTCTACTCTACATCAACCAATTGCCGACCAAATAACTTAGCCACCAGTTACTCTTGTAGCAGAGTTACAAAGAGAAGCCTGAAATATACCTGAATTGGATCGAGGAATTCATCTGGTATTTCCCCTAAAGTAGCTTCAGCATCCATGGCTTCCGAAGCAGCCACTTTTGCTTTGGCACCGAGATGAAAAAATTCATGTATAACTCTTCCATCCTCACCTATTCTCCGAAGGACATCTGCTGCAGCACTAAACAGCTGCCACAAAACTCCAAGTGTCATTGCATTGCATCATAGAATTTCAGAGCAAGGGAATGATTTCCAGTATATTAAGTCAAACGACAATAACCTGATCATTGTATGATCGACCATCCTTAGAGATGGCAGATGGGAAGATGTTGTTGGTATCACCTCTGGCTAGATGAACATAAATGTGCACAATCTTCAAATGCGAAAAAAAAAAAAAAATCTTGGAATCAGTGATTATCTTTCCAACCATGATGTAACACAAACATGAATAAGGCACCTCAGAGATCGAATTTGAACTTCAAAGTTTCTCTTCCCACCAAAAGGACCCAAGCATCATCATAAATGTGAAGATGAAAAAAAAAAAAAAAAAAAGATTTGCCACACGAGAAAGGAGAAAAACAACAAATTATCATAGAAAATCTGAACCAAATTATAAAGCTCAACAGGTTTGGCAGCGCTCTCCACCTTCTATGGTTTTCCACAACATAGAAGAGCTTCAAGTAGGAGGGCTCTCATGATCCTGAACCTATCTTACCAAGATCTTGTACATTGGAAACCATATTTATGGCCCCGATTCCATTATTGTGGAACATTTTCTTTCCCAAGTGAAATCCTCTAGTAGATGAAAAAGTGAAAAAGTGCTTTCATTGTTGTGCATTTAAATTATTCAAAGCTATTCACTCAAAAAAAAAAAAAAAAAATCACTCAAAGCTATTTAAGTCGGATCTACTTTTAGGGGAATGAGTCAAAGCAATAACAAGAATATTTCCAGTGGAACATCTTACATTATCCCTGGAGAGATAATTCACTAATAAACCTTGGGTTCAGAAATTCAACTCAATCACACTAGATCATGAATTTTTGGAATCCATATTAGGCAATGAGACATTTGTTGAGCTAATTCGAATTGAGGGTGACATAGATATAACATCAGTCTTTTTCCAGCAGCATATCCATAGCTAGCACACTCATCATAGTTAGAAACTCCATCGCTGCATCAAGGTCACAGTCAATATTGTCACTATTGTTAATATAATCAATAAGAAAACCTTTAGGCTTGTTATCCAACCTAAATGGCACTTTATTAATTGGGTTCAGGGACGAAGGGCTAGCTAGAAGTTATGCCAATGCTCCTAATAAAGGTTTACTTGGCACAATCACCACTGCTCTTCTTAGCTAAGTCTAGGATTAGCCGCAACCAAACTAATCACTTCACTATGATTACAATCCCACTTCCTCCTTACAAGATACAAGTGCAGAAAAACCCTTACATTTGAAGATGACCATAACAAAATATTGAAATCAGTGTAATCTGATATAAAAAAAACAACTGATTTCATAATAAAACACCTAAAATATGATTAAAAGAAATTTGTGTAATCAATATTTGTTCAAATAGGTATATTTACATCTCTAACAAAATATAAAGTCCTATAGATATTTTGGCTCATAGACAACATGGTAAAATGTGCATCTTCATAATAAACCATGTAACATGTACTCTAAGTAGGTTCAATTTGGAGGGCTAGAATGAAATGGAATTGAAAATTCTAGAGTAAATTTCTAAATATCATGATATCAAGATTTAGTGCTCAGTGCAGCTTAAAACAGTGATAAAACTAACAAAAAATCAAGTCTACAGCCCAACTACATTTTTACTGTTCTGCAAAGTAACTAGACCATGTTAAAGTGAGTTTTGGCCATGATTAACATTATGCCCAATTCAGTTACATAATCCACAAACAGAAACATGAAGTCAACTAATTTATCACAAAAACATAAAGACCACCAAGCAAAGCATATAATCTCTCTCCTAAATCCTGTCAAAAGTCTTTGACCGGAAAAAAAGGGAAATAAACTATGAATATGGCTTCAAATATAATCAATGCCAACCTGCTTAAGCAAATGCTTGGGACGGAATTCATACTTTTCAGGATCTTTCAGAGTAAGGGATTTTCTTTGTGGACCCACCAGTTGCAGAAGAAAATAATTGAGCATGCTGGCCACTCTTTCAACCTTGGAAAAAATGAAAGCATAATTATTTTAATAAGTGCAGAAGGAGAATGACAAAATATTTCAGATTATCCCTCGAAAAATTATTTTGGGAAAATATTTGAGATTATCCATTGAAAAAACTTCCATTAGATAGCAAATGCTGGAATGATATAAAGAAATTACCATCTCAGGAAGGAGGAAAGGAGCAGTAATCTGCTCTGAAGTAAATGCGAGCATGCTAACATCTTCATTTGCCAACTTCATATCTATTCGAATAATCTACAAAATCATCCAGTAACACATGTTGTTCAGTGTCTAAAATTCAAAACCAAAAGCAGATATTATTGGATATACAAATCAGACAAACATTTTCTTGTGAGTGGAATAGCCGTGTCCTCTCCTGCCTTTCTTGAGCTGGCCGTTGCTCCCATTCAGTGGTATTTGACATCTCAGCTTCCAATTCTTTTAGCTCAAGAATTTTGTTCAAACTTTCATCTAGAAGATAAATGCTATCGTTGATCAAGAAGTTTAAGAAATTTAGATAGACACCCTTTTCCTCTTCTTTAGCAATCTGGAGAAAAAACAAGTCTATCATATAAGCAACACATAGTTGTGGTGAAATAAAAATTTCAAATATATTTTTTATAGTACCTGTCTCCAGGCATTACGATGACTAGGGACCTGCCACAGGTATTCTAGCAGTTCGGCAATATTATGGCGGATGTTAAACTTATCATAAAACTGCAATGCAAAAATGACCATTAATTACTGCAAAACTGTAACCCTTGTAAAATATATATATATATATATAT
>QFDD01004879.1:0-14167 GCA_006871305.1 Vachellia collinsii | reverse complement strand
TGTTGTCAACGTACAGACAACATCATCAGGGTCATCAGTTCACGAGTTGTCAATGTGTTGAGGGAACTTGAATGTTGGAGTTGTCAATGGCATATTATTAGTTGTTAATAGCTACTTTATAGTTGTTAATACCGTATTCGTTGTTGTCAACGTACAGACAACATCATCAGGGTCATCAGTTCACGAGTTGTCAATGTGTTGAGGGAACTTGAATGTTGGAGTTGTCAATGGCATATTATTAGTTGTTAATAGCTACTTTATAGTTGTTAATACCGTATTCGTTGTTGTCAACGTACAGACAACATCATCAGGGTCATCAGTTCACGAGTTGTCAATTTGTTGAGAGAACTTGAATGTTGGAGTTATCAATGGCATATTCTTAGTTGTCAATACCTACGTTATAGTTGTCAATACATACGTTATACTTGCTGCCTGGCAGCAATTTGTCCTTTTAGAAATTTGGGGTAGCTTTTTGGGTTTCTGTAATTCAATGATCATTTTCTTGTCATTTTCCCTTTTTAAATTTATATTTTAGAATTTGATCCTTTTAAATAAATACAATTTTTATTGTTCTCCCCACTAAATATTATGATTCTCCCAAAAGAAAAGGCATGCAAAACAATACTTTGAAAAATATAAATAATAAAATTTAAAAGCCATGTCTTCCAATATCAGATATAATATATGAAAGGGGCAGATATTAATTTACCTTTCAGCCTTGAAATCTTTCAAAATTGCAATGAACATTTCATAAGTTCCCCTTTGGTTCTCAAATGTTCTTTTCATTGCCCGCACATAGTTTACTGCATCCATATCTAATATATAAATCATCGTCCATGGCGATTCTTTTCATCAATGTTTTGTATCCTTGATTTTCATGGGAAAAGAAAAATGCGTTAGGAATTATAAGTAAACGAATTAATAAATAGTGGAAATTCGTTAAGAAGCCAAGATGGGAGAAGGGAAGATTTATGGCTTTGGTGAGCCATCAAATGCCACCGAGAAGGAGGCAAAAAAAAAATCCAGATAATGATGACGGTTGTTCCCAGATAGTCACAAATTTTTAATTTAGCCATTATCACACAAATAGCTGTTATTAATTGTGCCAAAAATAAAATAAAGGATAAAGTATAAATTTGATCATTTAAATTTACGTCAATATTTCAGTTTGATTTTTTAAATTTAAAAAAAATGTACCTTTAGTACTTTATTATTAACGCCGTTAGTTTTAATAACAAAAATGATGACTGAATAAATTTAAATGTTGATTATGTTATTAAATGAGTCTTGTACATATCTTGGATTGTCCTTTTATAGATGTGAAGCACATTACCGTACGTAGTATGTATTCATTTATGTAGCCTCCGCTTTTTTTTTTTTTTTTGTTTTTTAATGACTTAATTATTATGAAGTTCTTAGAGACTGTATTCCGTAACTAAATTTTCGTAAAATGATTTAACTGTCTTAAGGAAAATTAGTTGTCATTATCTAATATCATTTGACAAGTTAAAGTTATTACTTGTTGAACTGTTGCTACTATCATTAATATTTAACAAATAACAATTATTAAAATTAGTTGCCATTGTTCTAGTTGTTCTTGTCATTTCATATGTTAACGTTATCATTCAAATTAAACTAAGGGTATTTAGGTAGTTTTGCTACAAAATTTAATCTCATACTAAATAGTGATGAGGTCAATCTTGAATTGAGATTTACATATCTAAGGATTTTTTTGAATCTTTCCCCCAACGTCAATAACTTGATTGACAATGCCTGCTGAATTATCTTGATTCATTTAATCATCATGGACTCCCAAGTACACAAATTCTTTATAACTAGAGGATTCAAGGCTTATTTTTCAACAATATAACATGGCTTATATACTAGTGTTAACCAATACCAATATCCATAAGATACTTATTTAGATTTCTCAAAATTCTGGTTCATTTTATTTTATGTCATCTCATTCATCCAAAACCTTAGAACACCTACCAAAAGATCAGAAGAAAAGGAATTCCGGAGGTCAAATTTTAAGGCAATCATTTATTTATGTTGAACTATAAAAATCAATTAAAATAATCAAAATAGGTTAAAAAAATGTTATAATCCAATTAATCTAAAAGACACAAACTAATAATTCAACAATTTAACAAAAATATTACAACAGCGCCAACGAGAAAATGCATAGCCACTGGACACGAAATACAGACAGCCAAGCAAAATCAAGATGAACTGGGTAATTGATGAGTTCAAGCAAAACAACTAGAATAAATCATAGTAAAACAGAATAAATCAGAAGATTCACATCACAGGAAATCAGAATAAATCAGAACAAATCAGCGAGAGAGGTAACCTATTCAAGCAGAATAACTAGAACAAATCAGAGGTAACCTATTCAAGCAGCCATCACAGGAAACATATCAAAACGATTGCGCTAAAACAAATAAAAATTGAGACCCAAAAATCTCCAGAAGCAAGTACATGAAAATGGTCCACGAATCCGTCTAAATGAGAGCAATGGAGAAAAATTAGAAGAACAGGAGTCCAAAATCAAAGGAAGCATACCCCTCCTACTCGGAACGCCATAGTTATAGAAATCAATAGCAGTGAAGCTTGGAGCAACCACTGAGGAGAGAATGAAAGTAGGTTAAAATTTAGAACAAGAGAAAGAGAGAAGGGTACCTTGGAGCAACCAACGAAGCTTCAGGAGGCTTGAAGGCTACGGGAGACCGTGACTCTGCGAGCGAAGCTTAAAGGCGACGGGCGACTGCGATATGTGCGGTCTGTGACTCTGGAGGCTCAAAGGAAGTAATTCATACTTCTCAGCAGCCGCACAGTACATAGACACGTGTAATTAACTGCTTAACCATCTTCCTCGGAACATCACAGTTATATTAACGGCCGCACAGTACACAGATAGGTGTGGGACAATTAAAAAAAATAAAAGCTTTCCTTACATGGTTTGAAAATAATGTTTGAGACCAACATTCAATTTATTAGAGAAGACATTGACAATGGATCACTGGAAGACGATGACTACGATTCAGTATATCTAGAATTAAGACAAAAAAAAATCAAGCAGTATGAAATTTAATCTAGTAGGTGAGAACATGGTTTAACTTACATAGGATTTTTCCTAAACTATATTAGTGAAACAGAACAAAACAAATAAAGCATAAAGATCGATGAAGGTTTGAATACTTACTTGATGAAAATATCTCTGATAGCCCAATGACACTTTCTATGGATTTGATGTTCGAATCATGAGGAAGAGTTTGGAGAAGCATGAATGGGAATATTGGCCTTGTTATATTTGAAATTAGAATTCGTTAAAGATAGAATGTTTGAAATGTTTATGATAAACTTGGACAATAATCCGAATTAGATTACATTGAATTAATTTAATGTATCCATCTCTACAAGTCTTTTTTTTTAAAAAAATAATTATTTAAAAATTAAAAGGTTTAATATCTTTTCGGTAAGGTTTATTTTTTTCATGTTATTATCTATCAACATGTAGGATAAAGTGTGGTTACTTAAATATTTAAAAAAATCTGTACGCATGATATCCTACTTGAAGCGTACCTGCTCTTTTAAATTTAATACATCCATATGTAATTTTTTAAAAAAAATATTATTTAATAATTAAAAAGTATAATAGCCCGCACTAGTGAAATTTTAATTTTGCTTTAGGCCCTACGCCACCCCGGCCTGTCCAAATCAATTAATGTCGTTTCAATTTAAAACCAACTAACCACATTAAATTGCCAGCTCCAAATATTTCATGGTGGCTTAGGATGCAGCAAGCAAAGTCACACGGTTTGGCAAAAAAAAAAAAAAAAAAGCAAAGGCACACGAAAAAAAAAGGCTTTTTTATAAATAAATAATTAAAAATAGAAGGGAGGTAACACAAGTAGAATGGTTAATCTAAATGGAACAAATTATGCTCTTTGCAAAACAAAGGAGGACTTGCTTTATGGATATGTTGGAGCAACTGTATGTATGTCAGGAAAACAGGAAATAATAAATTATTTCTAAAGTTTTTAGACTTGAAACCCGTATGTTTGAAGATATAAAAATTAAAGGAATAAAGCAGCAAATATAAAATCCAAATAAGAGAACTTAGTTTCTAGTGTGGTATAAAGTAAAATGGTAAGTGGAAAAAAGAATAGGGAAAAAGAGTCAAGCTGTATGAGATTAGATTTTACTCTAACGGATGGGAATGAAGCTTATGTAACAGCCCAATACCCCTCCTTCGCAGATATTATCCCTGTTTGCAACCGTGACCTAGAGTAGGGTTTTGTTTTCTTGGGTGCAATTGTAGCCACCAAGAAAACGTGTTCTCAAGGGTAAAGTATTAGCACCTTTATAAGGCATACTTCGTTCCCCTTCCCAACCGATATAAGACTTCGCAGCTTAGGTTGTGGAAGTGACTTTATATAGGATTTTCCAGAAAGTTTATATAAGTGAAATAAAACATAACAAATTAAACATAAATGAGTAGATGAAGGTTTGAATACTTACTTGACAGAATTCTCTCTAATTGCCCAATGACCCTTCCTATGGATTTGAGGATCGATCTTCAAAAGCACTTGAGTTTAGAGAAGTAAGAATAGGATTATTGGCCTCTTATATATAAGTGAAATTTGAATTTCTTAAAGATAGAATGTTTGAAATGTTTATCATATACTTGGACAATTATCGGAATCATCAAATTTTATATATCCATATCTAAAGCGTTTTTTTTTCCTTAAAAAAAGTATTATTTAAATATTAAAAGGTTTTTTATCTTTGCCGAAAGATTTATCTTTTTCTTAATATTATTTATTAACATGTAGGACAAAGTGTGGATACTTAAATATTAAAAATTCCAAATGCACGATATCTTACTTAATCAGTGGCACTCATTTGGCAAGGTTTCTCTAGGTACATTGGATAGTACTCACATTCGCGTAAATGTTCCTTTGTAGCACAAGGGGCATTACCCCAATAGGAAAAGAGACATAACTACAAATGTGTTAGGAGTTTGCTCACCATATGCACAGCTCATATATGTGTTGCAAGGTTGGGAAGGCTCAACCACTAATGGGAGAGTGTTAAGAGATGCCATAAGGAGAAGGCATGGGCTGAGGGTTCCAGAAGATGAGATAGTTCAATATTTTGATTTGGGGTGAACATATAATGTAGTATGTAAAATCGAATTTGATGTGTAGTTAGCATGTGCATTTGTGGTTAAATTGGAATTTGGTTCACTATGCACTAAACAACATTCAAGAAATCTTGCTGACACAATACATTGTAATTGGAATGTGAGGTTTAAATTGAATTGTGCAGTTCACAATAGCCTCCTACAAATTAGCATATTCTATGGACATTTGAATTTGGTGTTGCCATATGATTAATGCATATTCCAATTTATTTTGCAAACCTAATTGAGTCTGTTTATTTGTGCAAGCAATTACTACTTGGTTGATGCTGGGTATAGTAATTGCAATGGTTTCTTGGCTCCATTTCGAGGCCAATGATACCATTGGAATGAGTGGAGGCAAGCATAACAACCACAAACTGCATATGAGTGTTTCAATATACATCATGTATTCGCTTGCAATGTAATTGAGAGGTGTTTTAGTATATTAAAGTTATGGTGGGCTATTCTTCGAAGTCCATCATACTAGTTGGTGAAGATTCAGAATAGATGCATATTGGCATGTTGCTTGCACCATAATCTAATTAGAGGGAGAATGTGCAAGATCCTTTAGATGCCCATGTCGACTCTTTCGAGCCACCCCCATCAATGATGGAAAACACCCCTATGATGACCATGGAAACTTCTAATAGTTGGAATAACTTTAGGGAAGATATTGCCAATGAAATGTACAGTGCATTATTGGCCAATAGACGGTGATGTTTATGTGAACTTGCATTGTATTTTCAAAACCAATTTAGGTTGAATTGTTCTAGTGTTAAATTCTAGTGCATGGAACCTGTTTGGCTCTGAATATAGTAATAAATATGTTGTTTTTTATGTTATCTACTTGAATGTAACTATTGTTGTAATATTCTTTGGGTTGGGTACAATTTTTTGTTGTGTTGAGGTTTGTAATAGATAGAGTAGACTGAAGAATCCAACAAGTCAAAGTTTCACTTGTGGTCAGTTGAGGACGATAAAGTGCAGGTTGACTATCTCATTGCTTTGAGGATAGAGCAAAAGTTCATGGTTAAAAATGCACTACAAATGATGATAAAGGAGAAAATGCCTGGGTGTGGAATTAAAGCCCATCCCCACATTATTTTTCGAATCAAAAAGATGAAATTGCTATTTGCAAATTGTATATAACATGGTTTATGGGACTAATATGTCAGGGTTTGGATGAGACAGTGAGAATAAATGTGTGACTGCTGAGAAAGATGTTTGGGATGAGTATGTCAAGGTACATATTAATTCTAAAGTTATGTGCATGTTGTTCTTTAGTTGTATAATCACTAACATTAAACTTTTTTAGATATATAAAAAGGCTGCACCCTTTCGCAATAAGGTTTTCCCTCATTTTGAGAACATAAGTTTTGTGTGGGCAAAAGATAGGGCAACAAGTGTTGGTGGTAGATCCCCCAAAATAACGAAAGAAGATGTGCGCGTAAAATAATATAGCAATCAAAAGTCACCATCACTAGGTGTTGCTGTTGATGTTGCTTTGTCACAAGTTGGCCATGAAATTGCTACCAACACTATCCCCACCACTGATGTGTCATCCTCATTTAGAAAGCATCATAGGACACATAATTCTGAGTTGGCGGATGTGTTGCATGAGACAGTAACTTCATTGGATAGGACAATTGTTAGGGTGTTTGAATCCTTGGCAATTACATGTCCAGATAGGGTAGAGAAGCTGCACTAGATGTAAAGGTAGTTGACCTCTACATTAAGCTCATGGCTGTTGAAAGGTTGACTATTAATGAGTTGAATGAAGCTCATATCAAAATAGTTGAATCTGAACAATTGTTGACGGTGTTTGACAAAGTCCTAGCAAACTTTAAGCCTTCATGGATAAGAAGTTTGCTTAAGAAGTAGTGGTCTATATATATTTTGTGTTGTATGTTTATTTTGTGGTTAACTTGTATGTTAAGGTTGATATATTTTTTGTCTACACTTGAGATCATGTTTGGTTTGTGTCTATCACTTAACATGGACACAAGTATGGTATGATGGCATTAGGTATGATCCATTTGAAAACTATCCAGTCGGTTGGCTAGATGGTTTATATTTTGATGCCTGTGTGGCAAATGTATTATATATTGTCTGTTTGGTATAAATTTCAATGTCTTCTATATGTATGATGGATGGTGTAATATATGTAAGGTGCAATATATTGAAAATGTATTGAACTTTATTGTAATGTGATGACCACATTGAAATTTCACCTTGATGGTTTTTTCTTCAAGTTAAATAAATTGGAATATTCCAACCACATCTGAATTTGACATTCATGTTTTTTTCCTTCAAGTCAAACAAAATGGGATTTAAAAACCACATTCGAATTTGAAAATACGGTTTTTTCTTTAAGTTAAACAAAATAGAATTTGCCAACAACAATTGAATTTGTCCTCCACATTTTTTCTGTCAAGTGAAACAAATTAAAATTTTCTAACCACATTTGAGTTTGACCTCCACCTTTTTTCTTCAAGTGAAACAAATTGGAATTTTCTAACCACATTCGAGTTTGACCTCCACAGTTTTCTACTACATAACCAAATTGTCAAATTAAACAAATTGAAATGTGAATAACAAATTTGAGTTTGACAATCCAACTGAAGCATCGTTCAAAATCCCACCATTTTGGAGAAAGTGTAGCTTCACATATAATAACTACCATTATTCAAATTTTGAAAAGCACACAACGAAAGGAAACTGCAAATGAGATGTTTCAAATAAATAAAATAACTACATAAATAATAATTACAGCATCCATTCGCATCCTCACTATTCCCTAAATCCTGTGGACATTCATCTTCACCAATGATGCTGTAATATCTATTCGCAAGCATATTTATTCATTGCAAATCATTGAACAAAGCCCAATCGCTTCCACACTGCAAATCTAAAACTCGAATTTGAACTTGTCCACAAATTGCTATTAAAATGGCACACATAAAGACCACTAAAAACTGTTTGGAATCACCGGGCATAACAATGGAGGATATGAAGAAGTTTCATCAATTTAAGGATGGCCTAAGGGTTGGTCATAGACGAGCAACTTCAAAGTATCGAAGAAATATAGAGGACAATATGGATGACTTCAAGGCAGCTGTAAAGTGGAAAAAACAACAAGAGGCCAAGGAGATGAGGCAACAACAGGGGGAGAAAAAATGATAGCAACAACATAGTACATCAAGGACTAAAGATGGTGATGACAATGACGGTGATAAACAACACTCGAAATAGACGAAGTCAGGAGTGAAGATAATGAATACAAACAAGACACATTAGGAAGTTAAGAGAACAACAGGAAGTGAAGGGGAAGTTTCATCAGGCTCTGGTGAAAATGAGGGTGAGGATTCATCAAAGTCCAATGACACAAATGATAGTAGTTCAAGTCCAGATGAATGTACAGTAAAGTCTAACAATGCAACTCAATCTCAAAAGAGGAAGTTAGCAGCTATTGCTAAGCGTAAAAGAGTTTGCATAGCAACCCCAATGGAACTAAGTCTGAAAGGTAATTGATCAAGCGTGTTGAAGATAGTCCTATCAAAATGGACTCGGTTAGGGCAAAATACATTAAGAGAATGTGGAAGAAATGTAAAGTCCAAGTGTTGCCTAAGAGGGTGAAGGACTTCATTGCAAAATCTCTTGAAAGGTATGATAAAAGGTTGATTAGCCGACCCATTTGTCGCATGATAGGATCAAATTAGATGCATTTGATGACATTTAAATTTGGATTAGTAAATCTGTTAAAGCCAAATAGGAAATTGTTGAAGTTGTCCCTGCCATATAGTGAATCGTTGTCAAAGCCTTTTAAATCAATTTTGAGATTGGTAAAACTAGTTTGGTGTCAACCTTAGTCAGAAGGAAAAAAATTGTGATCAGTGAGGATAAGATACATAAATGGTTGGGAGTTGATAACCCATGAGCCAACAAAAAAAAATAGTATGAAATAACGGCCTCCAAGACACTTATGGACTCCAATGAGTACCCACCCCAAACTGTCCTTGTACTATTAAAGATCCATGTTAGATATAGAGTGTTGCATTATATGTACACCGCAATTTTGTCAACAAGGGAGGACACTACACAGCTTTAATGCCTAAGGATAAGCAAAATCTAACCTACATGATTAAAGGAAAGCCAATAGACATTGGGAGGCTTATATTGGATCATATGTTAAAGGCTGGTGCACTAGGAAAAAGAAACACATACCTACCATACTCATCACTTGTGTCATTCATTCTGAAGAAGCAGAAAGTTTTGTACCTGGAAGATGGAGAGCCACCCATATGGACAAAAGAGCTTGATGACAAATGCTTGAACAAAATGCATATATCAATTGGGGCAGATCAAGCAGCTAGCCCCTCAACAACACATGCAACAAAAGAGATTGAGTCACCAAAAACAACAGCTGCTACAACATCATATCATTCTTCTGATGTATTGGCTGACTTGAAGCTGCATGTCTCCACAATATTGGAACAACTTGCTTAATGAATAAACAATAAGTTTCAGGCCTTACAGGAGTAAGTTACATGTGTGGAACAAGGGCTTAACACTATGCTAGCAAAGATGCATGCCAAGATTACTGGTATAGAGACCTCCATCACTGATGTCTGCATAGATGTCAAGAACCTTACAGATTTCATTAATTTGTATGGGGCTGACTTTTAAGAATACTCAAAGTACGGTGCTGAAAAGGGTGCTCAGGAGAATGTTGGTGCCACTCCAACCAGTGCAGGACCTGGAGTTGACCTTCATCCCACTCACCATGAAACAAATCTTGAATCTTGCATTGCTTCTTCCAATCCACCTTCTCCACTTGAATCTTCCATTTCTTCTTCCAATCCACCTTCTCCACATTAATGCCCTATTCACCATGTAGTGACTGATCCACACCTATCCCCACAAACATTAACCCAAGCACATGCACACCAAATTGAAGCAGTCAATCCACTCTCCATCATAACTATCCCAAAGCCCCATATGCCTCCTCTCCAACCTTTTGAACCACCTATGTGCCTATACCAATTTTTGTCATTCCAAATGAACTTTATGACCCCACCATTCATAGTGACAATGTACCCACTTCCTATGTAGATTCCAATCCTTGGCAAGGTCCTTCAAAATCATGGGACAACATGTTTATTCCTGTCAACCTCCCTGGTTCTCAACCTATCCAATGGGGAAGGAGGACTCAACCCAAGAAGATCTCTCCGAGGAAGAAGACAAATAATTAGTGACTAGCTGCTTGTTATGAATTTTACATGCTGACATTTTTTAATATATTTAACTTTTTATTGCTAGGAACTTCTATTTAATTTATACTTTGATGTATTACTTTTTACTGTATTAGTTTCATTTCTATATTAAAGTTTGTAGTGTTGTCTTTTTCAATTAGGTTGTACATTGCCATTTATTCCTCAAATTCAAATGTCCCTCTCTTGTATGTTTTATTTATGGCTATACATTGGAATATACAACTCAAATTCAAATGTGAATTTGTTATCTGTTATGTTACACATTGCCATTTATGCGTTACCTTTGAATGTTTCTCTCTTGTCTGTTTCATTTAGGGTTATAAATTGGAATATACAACTCACATTCGAATTTTCCTTTGTTATCTGTGTAAGGTTGCGCATTGTCATTTATTTTTTAAATTCGAATGTCACTTTCTTGTCTGTTTTAGTTATGGATATACAACTCAAATTTGAATTTTCCTTTGTTATCTCTTATGTTACACATTACCATTTATGCTTCACATTCAAGTGTTTATGTTTGGTTTGTTTCAATTATTGGTATACATTGCCGTTTGGGGCTCACATTTGAATGTGCAATGAAAACACATTGTTTGTTACATTAGAAGGTTGCATTCATATTCCAATTTCATTTTCATTTCACTCACTTCGAATCAAATCTGATTACCAAATTTACATGTGACCCTAAATAGAATTTTACATCATATGGTCCTTGTTTTTTAATTACTACCTTACAACATTTTATGTATCATGTTATCTTGAAACAATACTTGGTTAACTCCAAATGCTTTGTTAAACAATATTACAATCTTTATACATACCATAATTGTCAGATATTATTACATTACACAACTTAATGGAACACCATTACAGTTTGAGGATTATGCCCGCCATACATTGCATAGTTTTTCAAAATGTGGTTGAGGTTTACTCTTCAACTTTGTTGCAATGCAATTTACCTGCCATTACATAAACCACTATTTGTCAACTAGCACTAAACTATCATCAATAATCCATACTGACCTCACTTACTTGAATATAAGCATTCCACATAAGTTCACCTCCAATTATACGACTTGAACCACTGTCCCATGTAAATCTTGAAGCATTTATCTCATTCACCATGTCGTTAACTACAACCCACTTGACCTTCAACCTCCTAATGCATCGCTTTATGTCAGCCTCATTGATACATACCCAACCTGGTAGCCTTTGTTGCATCAAAGTCTGTATGATTCATGCATAACCAGGAATGAAACCAGGAGAACCCCAACTCCATCCTCTCTCGTGCAGATAAACAAGTATATCAACCAACAAAGCCTCTTCCTCATGTGACCACACTAGATGCCGATGTCCTCTCCCAAATTCTCCATCCAACCCTTCTCCATCGACCATCCCCTTGTCCAACCCACATCAATGGATGCAAGCCACAGCTCTACACTACCTCCCTCCCGTGTTGATGGAAGCATGAGATAGCTCTATCCTACCTTCTTCCACAGAATAATCGGTTTTAGATAGGCAAAGAAATGTTTAAAAATGTTTAACTCATTTAAGGGTATAATGGGAATTTGACAATGGTTTTCTACAATTGCCATGTTAATTTCATCAAACCAAATAAGAAATTTTTAGTCTAAACTAATTTTCATTTCAATGTCTACCAAACATAATTTTCATTTCAATGTCTACCAAACATGTTATCACCTAAAATTTTTTCATTCCATTCCATTTAAACCCACTCAATTCAATTCCCTCAACCAAACAGGCCCTTACACTTCTCCCCATGCACTCACGGGTGAATGAGATCATTACTCACAAGAAAGGGGAAGCGCTAAAAGACAGAGGCTGCGAAAGAGGCATCGGTTGTGCATTGAGAAAAGCAAAAAAGTGATCATGAAGCAAACTTTTCCCCTACAGTACAAATTTTGTCTTTTGGTCCAATATGATCTGTATGTTTGACATCAAATTGCGCCAAGGTGACCCTGCTCCCTCCTTTATCTTTTGATAACAATCAACTTTTTAAATTATACAAAATAAAAATGACTGTTAAAATTAATTAAAAATAATAAAATATAAAATATGCACATTTTTTTCTAACAAAACCCCTTGTGAGTGAATGAGTGTAAAACAAAAAGAAATATAAAATTAATTGAGGTAAAATAGAAAAAGTGATAAAACCAAATTACTGGTTATACTTAAACACAAAGAGAATGTTATTTATAAATGGAATAAAATGAAGTCTAATATTATTATGTGATTGATCTATCTAAGATACGACCCTTTTCAAATTTCATTAACTTAATATATGCCAATTAAAGTGTCCCAAGCACACAAATATGCAGAAAAAGTCAGTCATTTATGGCAGACCAAGTTAGTTAAATTTTTTTTCTTAACAGAAACTCATTCTCATTAGATTTAGAGAATGTACTGATCTCGTCCATTTGGTTTAATTTAGGATTTAGAACGCGGATAATGCTTTCTTTTACGTTGTCAATTCCTCAGTGCAACGCTATTATTAATTCGTTTTTTTGTTAGTATTTCCTAGATTATTAGATTGTTCAAAAACATTATATGGATAAAAAAATTTCTTTAAAGAGATCGAAAATAATGGCATTCAAAAAGAAAAAATAACAGTGATAAATTAAATTGGAAAATATTCATTAATTAATTGATAATTTTTGAGGAATGAAAAACACTAACTTATATTTTAAATATTTCTTCCCATTAATATATATTTCCCAGCATAATATATTGAGTACCAATCTCTCTATACGCAAAGTTGGCTTGAGTTAACACTTTTGAGACGTTTACTGAATTGAATTATAAATTTTATGAACCAAAAAATATTCTTAAGTATCAAGTAACACGGCCAGATCGATCAACTTATAGAAGAAAAGCTTAATATTGCATGAACTTCGAACAATGCATAAAAACTTGTCCAAATTTATTATTAAGTTGACATACAAACCACTTTAAAATAAACCCATTTTAGTGATGAACACTGAAACCAAAGATGACGTTGATCCACCAATTAATTAAACTCACAAAAAGAACGTGCAACTTAATAACATTGCCATATAATATATAAAATGTTTATGAAGTTGTATTAATTAGCGGCACACTGAAACCCCTTTGGAGGAGTCTTGCCACAGTCAACGAGAAGCTGAAGAGCGATTGGGATAATGATGTTGACGTTCAAAAGCTTAGCCTTAATCGTCGAACAGAGGCACACCGCGGCGTCCAAATCGACTAATCCTTGCAGCACGGGACAACACTTCTGTTTAGCATTGTTTCCGACTCCGACGTGCACAAGCCCACCCAAAACATCCACACATGCACCCAGCTTCAAGGTGTCTATCGGGCAAGTTTCTTGTGCCGGCGGCGGTGGCGGGCATGGCGTCTCCGGTGGGGGATTCGGCACATAAGGTGTTGGTGGCGTCACGACCGGTGGTGTTGGGGTTACAACTGGAGGAGGTTGAGGAACATACGGTGGTGATACAATCGGTGGTGGCTTCACGACCGGTGGTGTTGGGGTTACAACTGGAGGAGGTTGAGGAACATACGGTGGTGATACAATCGGTGGTGGCGTCACGACCGGTGGTGTTGGGGTTACAACTGGAGGAGGTTGAGGAACATACGGTGGTGATACAATCGGTGGTGGCTTCACGATCGGAGGTGTTGGTACATACGGTGGCGGTTTCACTATCGGAGG
>QFDD01004874.1:0-12148 GCA_006871305.1 Vachellia collinsii | reverse complement strand
GTTTCTCTCTCAAGTTTATGATTTTCAAATTACGATCATCACTTCCTAATGGAGAGCTCTAACCATCTATTTATAGTTATTTAGAGCTTATCCTTTTGAATTTTAAAATATCTTTTTTATCTATTTCAAAATTCAAACCTTATCAGAAACTTTAAATCTGAGATATTAAATAAAGATGATTTTATCTATATCTATCCAATAGATATAATTTAACCAATTTATTTAATTTGGATAAGAAGTCAAACAAGGATAATGTTTAATTTATCTCCATAAATTAAATAAGATATAATATCAAGATAGATCAAGATTTAATATATCTTTATAAATTACATCCAAGATCTTATCTTTTAAATTAAGATTTAATTTATCTCTATAAATTAAATTCAAAATCTATTCTATCTTTTAAAACGAATCCAATATTTTAATTTATCTTTATAAATTAAATCTAAGATATATCTTTCAAAAGAAATATGAAATATTATATCTTTATCATGTATATAATATATTTACATATCAATATATGTAATATATACACACTTGAAAATATTATACATGTATATATAAAATGAATTTTAATACACACACACACACACACATATCCTTCTAAGATATTTATTGAATCTTGATTCAATGAATCTGGACATTTCAACTTGTGTTGGGCCATTTTGTATGTGACCCTGTAGGTTTATATGAAGTTGGTAGTGGGCTAGTGACTATACTAGCCCACAAGTCGCAAGCAGCCTCTAAAAAGACATTACAATTATCCAATTCACATGAGGATTTGTAAACTGATACAAATTATCATATAACTATATCACGTCCCTTTTGTCACATGATATTCCGGTCAAGGATAATGTATGGAGATTGTCATCCTCATATTCCCAACCATTGCTTTCTCGATCCTTGAGTAGTCTGACTAGAAAGAGATGGAATTACCTTTCCATCTCAGTATGACCATATATTTCTCAGACTCACTCATCGAGGGGCAAAACTATATCTCTCTACTAATATGAGGGACAAATCCTATCTTGACCATTTACATTCCTCTGCATGGATTCCACTAAGCATGAATATAGCCTTTATCATTACTCGATCAAAAGTGACTTTTGATTGGGTCAAAGCTGAGTGACCTCATGTAGGAATCCATGATGATCTCAAGTCAAAAGGCACAGTGACATAGTCGTTTGTAAGATAAGCTCATAACACAAATCCATGGAGCTATCTCAGAGCGGCTCAATCCCCCACCTTGTACTCTTACAAGTGCCTATGACTTTGACTAGTATCTCCACACATTTCAAAGTCATAATGGCCTTATTTCATTTCATCTTTGCTTCCATGTAGATGATCGGCCATAGACATTTAAGATAATCCATATGATTTATTCAAGGACAATTTATCATAACAAAACATGCAAAGATTATGATAATGAAAAATGAACAATTCATTAATTAAAATATACTCAAAGTACAATGATTAGCTCTAGGGCACAATTTCCAACAACTTCTTTACTACGCAATTTAAAAGTCTTCAATAGAATCTTGGAAGGGATTGGGAAAAATTGCAGTCTTCTGCTGTACCCTCCAATCCCAACAGATTAGCCATCATTTCTTACATTTGATTAACCATAATTTTCCATTTAATAAAACCAACATTGTTAAGATAAAATAACTAAAAGTGTACTTTTAAACTTAAGGACTAAACTGAAATTTGATATCAACTTAAAGGACCGAATGTATATTTTAAAATGTAAATTACCTTTTAAATTTGATGAATAATCATTTTTACCATTTAATGAAAATAGGGTATTAATAATAAAATAATAACAGTTTGTTTAAACAAGGATTAAACTGGAATTTGATATAAATTTAAAAGTAACTTATAGTTTACCCTTTTGATAAATATCCAAAGAAACTTTATTAGGGTTCTAATGGAGCTAAGGTAGATGGCTGGAAATAACAAAAAAAGAAAAAGAAAATTTAACAATAAATATAAAAGGAAAATGACAAAAAAGATATTGAAAATTGCAAAATTTTAAATCAGTTTTGTTACCATTCTTGATAAGCATTAACAACTACTAATAAACAATTCACAACTTATTTCATAGTAAATACCTTATTTGGGATTTTGCATTTTTTAAAGTCTTTTTTTTGTCATTTTCCCATATAAAAACAACCTAAATTTGTTAATATAAAAAATCAATAATAAAATAATTTTTTTATACGCTAATAGTAAATCTTGTGTTTATTTATTTTTTTCCAAAGTGTTGGATAGAATTCTATCATATATTTAAAAGTTTGTTATATAAAGAAAACGGAATTTGTCACATTTTGAATTATAATATTAAAACAAATCATACAATATTATTTAAAAATTTTTAAATTGTGAAAGATATCTATTATATTTTATTTTTGTCACTTTTTTTAAGGGATGACACTTTATTTCTTACTTAATTTTAAAAATTTTGGGTTAGGCTAAGATATACTTCTTTTTTGTTGACCACATGCACACTGTATCTTATCTTTTTGGACAACAAATCTAAAATTAGATTAACTTATATTTACAAATCAACAAAGCATTGGCCAAATTAAATAAATACAATCTACTACAAATAATAGGGAAAATTTTAATAAAGGACGATTGAATTATTCAAATTCTAATTTGTATTACTGAATTTAATAAATCATTAATCAGGTTGTCTGACACAATTAAGAATTTAGAAATTGAGTTAAATTATCTCCATACCTCTTAGTTATCAAAAATAAAGAAATAATAATATTTTTATTTTTGAGAAAAAATGACACTCTTATCATACACAGATGCCAATAAAGCTTTTTTAAATATTTATATTATTTTCCTTTTTAGCCACCAAAATCTTTTTGTCCCTTCAATATAATAGGAAGAAACACAAAAGGGTTAAATATACCAATTCCTCCGAATGGTGATCGATTAGGTCCACCATCAAAAGGAGTAGAGAGATCTTTGAATGTCCGTTCCCAAATCCATTCCTTTCTTCATTTCTCCTCTTTGTGCTTCTGCTCTTCATTTTAATGTCCCTCATCCCCACTAGGTACTGTTTTATTCTTACCAAATTTTCTCTCTCTTCCCTTTTCTGAGAACCACGGTTATATAGGAATCTTTTAATCTATCATATTTTGGGTTTTATTAAGCATGTGTAAATAATTATTGATCATTTGGTTGAATCTTTTTCCTTTTTTTTGAACTGTTTTCTTGGTTTAGGGTTTTGTCAAAGAAAACTTTCTATTGCCCATTATATCTTGAATCCTACATTTTCCATGCTAGTAGCCTAAAACGATATTATGATAGAAGCAAGTAATTGCAAACTTTACTTTTTGTTATGAGAAAATATTATGTTGAGATTTAATATGATCAAATATTGATATTATATCATATCTCATACATCTACTTCAGGATCAACATCTGAAAAAAAAAACTATTTTGTTTTTTTTTTCATGTTGGAGGACAATTTCAGAAGAATGTTGAAGGGCAATTTCAATATAATGGGGGTAGTGTAAGGGTAAAAACTATAAGATAGGAGATGACACTTGAAGAAATGAGAGTAATAATATCATAATGTATTTTAGCTTATAAACCCTCTCTTTTTCTGAGTTTAGAATCTTGCATTTGTCTAGCTATTGTCCTATACAAGCAAAGTGAAAAGCTGGAGAACATTCCTTTGTATCTATGGTTGTGTCCTGACTTGCCTTCATGCTATTCAAACACAACCCACAAGTACTATGCTTGCACAGGAATGGTGAAGATGAAGAAGAGAAGGATTGTTGTTGTAGAAAAAGAACATAACATAAATATTAAAAAAAGCTTTCTTAGTATCTGTGTAGGATAAGAGCATTGTTTTTCAAAAATAAAAATAATGTTATTTTTTATTTTTTAATAACTAAGGGATATGGAGGTGGTTTGGCCCAAATTTTAAATCCCTAATTGTGTTAAACAATTTAATTAATGATTTGTTAAATTCCAAACAAAAAAAAATATTTGTTAAATCCAATGACTCAAATTAGAATTTGAATAGTTCAACTGTCTTTTATTGGAATTTTCCTTTTATTATATTCATTAATTCAGTCATTATATTGTGAAGTTATTGCATTATAACTTATGTGTTCATAAGCCTTTTCTTCTTAATTTCTAAAAAAAAATCAACTAATTTTTATTTTAAGAACCAAAGTTAGTATGTTATTAGTTATAATATGTAAATCATAAAATTAAATCATGTATGGTTATTGCCCAAAAAAGATTTTCTTTAAATTACATTGTGTGTCCATGTTTCAAACAAGAGCTAGTATAAGTTGTATTATTCATAACTTAAAATGAATTTTACCATTCAAACATTGAGTCCGAAGTTGGCAATAAATATGACAGCGATTTGATTTCAACAAGAGTTGCATTTGCTTTAGGAAACGTCATAGCATATGTTTCCACAGCCATTGTCCTTAAATTTCTGGTTGGCATGGTGTTTCTATTCATCTTGAAGATATAAAATTATAGGAGAAGACACTAGCACTAGTGTAAAAGAAGCTTTTTAAACCGCACAAAAAAAAGCTTTTTAAACCACATATAGGTGCAGTTTAAATAAGGACAGTCTAAAACGTATGTATGTACATGCAATCTAAAAACAATATTTTCTAGACTGCATCCTAAAGTGTGGTCTAAATAAATGAACATGAGATCTAAAAAGACGCTTAATAACAAGACTTTTTAGACCACATGTCCTCACATGCAGTCTAAATGATCACCTTTTTTTTTTTGAGATGGATTACTTTTTTGAAATGGCTATGGCATTTGTTGCTCCTATTATTGCTGTCTTCTTTGTTTGTTAGTGTCCTCTCACTTTGCCCCCTCTTCTTATTCTTGGGTGTTAATGATTTGGAGCTTAGCATTGTTAGGATGGTTGTTACCTAAGAGGGGGTGAATTGGGTGTTTCAAAAATTTTCTATTCAAATCTCGATTAATCAAAACATCCAAATCATAAGTTAATAAAAATAGAGAATGGAATTGTATAGAGAAAGAATGGAATCACTAGAAATCCAAATCAAAAATTTTCACACAACGATTTATCTTGGTTCGGTCCTCTCTAACCTACATCTAGTCCTTAGACTCCTCTAAGATTTGCAATCCACTATACCTTCCAAGTTTAACCAGGTACTTGGAAAACCATTACATCCACATATTCAATATAACACTTACATGACCTATTTCAAGTTTGTAATGATGGGTACTTGAGAACCCCATAAATTTTTTCAGACATTTATGAAACCTACTCAAGTTTGTAACGTAGGTACTTGAGAATCTTTACAATCACTCCCCTCCGTTACCACATGTAAGGTTACACTATCTATTTCACTCAAGTCTATCCTAAGTTACTCTTAGAACGTTGGGATGATTACATTTTAGAAATGCTTCATTCTATGAAGCAGAATATGTTAACATTGAAGTACATGAAAGGATTATAATTTCAGAGCAATCTAAGTATATATGTGTGATTCGGAGAATCGACATTTTTGTCATTGTATGTGCTGGCTCACTCTCTACTCTCTGTTCCCCTATTTGCTCCTCTTGAATGCTTCTTCTATTTATAATTCATGTTGGGCATTTTACTGTTGAGCATATTCTTCTTATTGGAGCTTTTCTTTTACTGTTGAAGAAAATGTCCATTAGATAGAACTTTATTTCCATTACACTTAGCTTCATCGTTCAAATGCTTTGTAATTAACGCCTGTGACACACAGTATGATCGTTGCCTGAGATTTTGTTTGTTGACCTCATGTCGGAGAAGCTATCAGAAGACCATACCATGTTGCTAAGTAGTAAGGAGAAGCATTTATGAAGATAGATAAAATTTAAGGCAGTTAAGTACAAAAGAGGAAAGATTTCAAATAAAGTCGAAAGCTCTTGATGTTGAGATAATGTGTTTGATAATGACAAAAATGTTTTTGTGGGGATTGTAAATTATATACCAATTTTCGAGTATAATAGTTCATACTCGAGTACTTAGTTTCAGAAACAAACTATTTTCACAACACTCTCAAAGAGTACTCGAGTAATGATAAAAGTATTGAGAGTACTCAAGTATTGTATGTCAATACTCGAGTCTTTGTTTAAGAAAATACAGTTTAAAACTCAACTCTTTCAGTTATACTCGAGTATTGGTGGAAGTATTGGCAATACTTGAGTATTGAATCTCAATACTCGAGTATCGTTGAGCAAAATTAGTTTTTAAAGCTAAACACTTTCAAAAACACTCAAGTACTCATGAAAGTATTGGTAGCACTCGAGTGTTGCACTACAATACTCGAGTATCGAGCTGTTAAAACTATTTTTGAACTCAAATACTTTTACAGAAACTTGAGTATCTATAAGAGTATTGACAATACTCGAGTATTATGCAACAATACTCGAGTATCGAACCCAAAACTTCTCTTCTAAACTCAATACTCCAAAGAATACTCGAGAGTTAAAGGAAGTGTTTGCTTTAATGCTTCATAAACTCACAATACTTGAGTATGGGTTCACAGAACTCGAGTATTAAGAGTGAAGTAAGCAGTTCCCTTGTGAAAAACTTATTAAAACTCGAGTATCACTTGCAGTACTTGAGCATTGATAACACTTTTGAGCATACTCAAGAACCATTGAAAGTACTGACAACAAAATGCTTTATAAACACTCAAGTATCACTATTAAAACTTGAGTATTAACAAGACTCCTTAGCTTTTTCCCTCAAACTCAAGTATCAACAAAAGTGTTCATGCATTTCATAACAATAATTTTATTAAAACCCGAGTATATCTTAAAAGTATTGTAAACACTCGAGTATTCTCACTAAAATTTGAGTACCTTGCAAACTAATAATATTTCACTATCTTGTTTTGCCAACAACACTCGAGTATTCCAATTAAAACTCGAGTACTCACTTTTATTGACAGTATCTTAGTTTGTCAGAACTTCAACTTTATTTGTAATCTTTCCTCTTTCATGTTCCATTTATTTGAATCTATTATGAACTCATAAATGCTTCTTCTTTCTACTTAGCAACAAGGCATGGATTTTCTGATTGCTTCGTCGGCATGCACTCAACGGACAAAATCTCTAGCCACAACCATACTACGTGTCATAAGTATTTAATGCACAACGTTGAACAATGAAGCTGGGAGTAACAGAAATAAAGCTCCTTCCAACGTAGATTTATTTCTACTCAACTATAAACAGAAGAGCATTCAAGACAGGAAGAAGATAATACACCTACCTACGAAAAGTGAATTAATTATCTGTTAATCTTCTGTCTCTATTTTACTCTCTCTATCATTAATACTTCAGTGATTAGTATTCAACTCAGTTGAGAGAATTTCTTTATTCAAAATTGTATTTATGAGAGAGAAACTCAAGGTTTGTGAATCTTGAGAGGCTTGGTTAGTTTACGATAAAAAAGGATGAAAGTGTTCCTCTATTTCATTGAAATTGTGAGGGGGAGATTTCTTTCTTAAATTGTAAAGGCTTGAAAGGCCAAATACACTATTCTTAGTGGATTCACAAAGCTTAGAGAGAATCTAAGGACTAGACGTAGGTTAAAGGACCAAACCAATATAAATCTCTATGTCAAACATTCTTTTCAAACTCTTTTATCGTTGTTTACCAATATTTTTTAAAGATTACCAATTCACCCCCTCTTGGTCAAATCCTATTCTAACAATAGTCAGATAAAGTTTGTGCTCAAATGTGTTTAACAATGCTCTAGTGTTGTTTGAAAATTATCTCAGCAAAAATTGAAATGAATGAAAAAATAATCGAGTGTTGAAAATAATACTCGAGTGTCATTTGAATTTCATTATGTCAAAACTAAGATTTTGGAACCAGTACTCGAGTGCAAAAATGGTTACTTGAGTGTTTATAACACTTTTGATAATACTCAAGTTCTACTGGAAGTGTTAGAGAGTACTTCTAATAGGACTCAAGTATATCTGAGAGTGTTGCTCAATAAATCACTTGATACTTGAGTGCTATTTGAAATCATTTTTACAAAACTAATGTGCTTGCAGAAGTAATTGATTGTGAGAAACATTTCTTGAGTATTGTTTAAAATTATTTTTATCATAATTGAAGTTTTGGAAATGATACTCTAGTGTGAAATGCGTTACTTGAGTGTTTGTCAATACTTTCAACAATATTTGAGTATTATTAGAAGTGTTGAAGAGTAAATGATGAATACTTTTGCTTATACTCAAGTACATGTGGAAGCATTGTGAAAATGTCATTGATACTCAAGTATTATAAACCATACTCGAGTGTTTGCAAATCTTTTTAATGCTAATACTTCCATTCATACTCAAGAACTCTTGAAAGTATTCCAAAATTACTTAGATACTCGAGTATTATCAGCTATACTAGAGTGTTGTAAGGTTCTAGACATTTATACTTTCATTCATACTGGAGTGCACTTGAGAGTATGTCCATTTAAGGTCAAATCTTGAGTATTAGTTGCCATATTTGAGTATTGTGATAAATACTCTTTTTCATACTCGAGTTTACTTGAAAGTATTGTGTAAAAACTCCATTCTGAGTTCGAAACTTGAGTATTGAAGCTTGTACTCGAGTATCGTGATGAATAATTTTTTTCATACTTGAGTGTTGCTTGAAAGTATTGTTTAAAAATACTATTCTAAGCCCGATACTCAAGTATTGAAAATTGTACTCAAATATTGCTCATGACTTGAACTTGCATCAGCACAGGTTCCATATTTCAGCATAAATCTCAACTCGCAACAGCCATAACTCTCTCAATTCAACTCAAATATTTGTAAATAAGATATCCATGGAAAGCCCTTTGAGTCTAATTTCATATTAAACAAGAATCATTCCAAAATCTTGTGTCTTCCAAAAGTTATGATAGCCACAATAAGCAAAGGTCAGTGATAAATATTCAATCTGACCACCATATTTACAAGTTCATATTTACAATTTTGAGTCTAGTTTCCTAGGAAACTAGTTTCACGTCAATCAAACTTGTGGTTTGGGAGATATCATCAAAATACTGAACATATATTGAGTTAAAAGTGAATCAGAGCTGAAAAGGGGGTCAATACTTGAGTATTAGCTCAAAAATCTCAATACTTGAGTTTGTATTTGAGTATTGCTTCAAGTGTTACTTTAGAAAACTCCAAAAATTCATCATACTCGACTGTTTGAGGCTGTACTCGAGTATTGTCTTCAAGAATCAGTTCTAAGTGTCCAATTGAGCTTAGATCAAGTGTAACTCAATGTATAATGATATAACATCTATTGAAACATTTTAACCTTCAAATTGAATTATTTAAACACATCATCCTTCAGTTCCAAATCTAATAACTTGAATCTTGATGTTTCCATTTTATCTTACAAGATCTTCCTGCTTCTTCATCATTCTCCACAATTAAACCTAGACATCTCTCTTTTCATTGACCAAACTACATAAGAAGTTTCCATTAAATAAAGTAGTTAGTCAATATACATTTTACAAACTTTTTTACTCTTTTATATTTGACACCATCAAAACTAATCATATATAACAAACGTGAGGAAGTAGATCTTGACTCGATGGAGCTCGACATCTGGAGGGACGATGACGATCTTGGGAAAGACACCGTTGTCGACAGAGGAGGGGGAGGAGGGTTTCTTGAGGACGTGCTTGGGTACAGCTTCATGACTTCAAAGGCCTTGACGGAGCTCTATTTCTCTTTGCTTGCATTTCAAAGAGCCTTTTATTATGCATGAGTTGGTCAAAGAGCCTTTAGTTAATTAGGAGCAATTAGCAAGATGTTGGAGATAAGTCTGCTTTTTGCAAGGAAGGTAGGAGTTCTTGCAGTTCAAGCTGCCAACAACAAAGGGTCGTCTCCTTCCTCAGTGCTCTCATTCAGCCCCTGGACTCTTGACGTTGCTTCCTCCACCACCGATCACTTCTATTCTTCTTCTCTCCTTTTCAGAAATGGCTCTCTATCACTGGTGTTGCTCTAGCAGGTAATCTAGTCCAAACTGAAAAAAGAGTGAATTAGTGTAATGTGCGAGAGAAAAAAGAGCTCCTGGCACAATATACAAGATGTTCACATATATGTGCAAGGCCGATGCATATTGGTCTTGCTTCACTCGGAAGAGTATTTTTTGGTGCCTCTCACTTTAGGGATTTTACAAATTTGAAACCTCAAGGGTGGCTTTTGCCTTTGATGAAGCCGGAGATTTTTGTGAAATGGCTAAAAGGGACCTCCATTTTTTATAGATCTCTTCACTTCCATTTCTGTGAAAGGAACCTCCATTTTTTCTCTTGACAGAGCCTATGATTTCTATGAAATGGATGAAAGGCGCCTCTATTTCTCTTCACTTCTACCATCATAGCATTACTAAGCAAATCCCGTACAAAATAGAGAGACTCAATTCAATCACTTCTCAGTTTCACCTCAAACACTTATTAGCAGAAATGAATGACCTAGGTTTGAAGCCAGGTGAAGGAGAGAATAAGTGGAGCTGGTGAAAGACTAGAAGTTATGACACACTCGGTGAAATTTGAATTGAAGATCTTTTAGACTGCACTAATGTAGGTGCAGTCCAAAAGACTCATTGTTTAGACCACATATAATGTGCGGTCTAAAAGACTGATCTTTTGAGACCGCACCTTCCTATATGTAGTCTAAAAGATTTATTTTTTAGACCGTTTCTATTTACACGCGATCTAAAAAAAGTGTTTTTAGAAAACATGTAGGAGGTGCTGTCTAAAAAAAATAATATTTTAGATTGCACCTCTAACATACAATTTAAAAACACCATTAAAATTTAAAAATTTTAAATATCTTAGAGAACACCTTGTAGTTGCTGTCTAAAAGCTTAAAAAATTTAATTCTTTTAAGCCGCATCTCTGTCAATGGGGTCTAAAGATGGGGTTTAAGGGCTTGTTTGGATCAAAAAATCGATGGGAATGGAATGTAATGGAAACTTTTTTGAGATGGGATGTTTGGTACACATTGGAATGGAAAATGATTTGATAGTTAAATTTTTGTTTGGTTAGATTAAAGTGTTGGAATAGTAGGTGGGAAAATTGTGTAAAATATCCATATTTCTCTTAATGATAAGTAAATGCAAAATGAAATAAAAATATATATGTATTGATTAAAGTGTACCTTGTGCGTGATTTCACTCTCTTGTCCTATGAAAAATTAACCCTAGCCAAAGATATCCTCTCAAGGAAGGAGCCATGGACGGAGTTAAAGCTATGGATGCATCGACTGTTACCAGCGGAGCTATAGGTATCCTCATTATGATTTTTTTGTACCTGGATTCCTAAAGAATGAGTTATGGCTATGTAATAGGTAATGTTTATCGACGAAGGTGTGTTTGGACTGTGGAAGAGGAGGAGATGCTTGTCGATGTACTTGTGGAGATGAAACTTAGAGGACAATATATGAACAACACAAGATTCATGGCTGGTTACTTAACGTATATAGAATAGAGGATGGAAGAAAGGCTTCATGGATGTGACTTGAAGGGCAATGTTTGACATGTTGTATGGTCCCAATGTAAATAATTTTAGGTGGCACAATGTTACAAATTCAGTTATTGTAGAAGAAGCTGTCTGGGATGCCTATGTTGTGGTAAGCTAGTTCATTTACCATACATGTATTTGTTTGATGTTGTTTAGCTATTACTGATATGTATTCATTTATTGACAGGTTCATCATGGACCTGTGATCGGACGCGGATTGTCGCCTTCCGGTTTGATACAAAATGATTGCACAAAAGAATGTAGTATAGCGGCAACCAATCGTTCTTCTCGAGGAGCTGTTTATTGATGAACCTAGTCTAAATTGGTTATGAAAACCATGCTGAACTTGGGTATGAAAAGGGGGGTTTGGTTTATGAAAACAGTAGTGCAATAACAAAACAATGCAAGAAGTAAATCTTTTTGGTATTTTGGTTTAACGATGAATTGGTTGAATTAAGTTGAAGATATGAATAGATAGGCCCTTGGTGATAGAAACTCGGCTATCATTGCTCTCAAAATGCTATGGGAGTTTGTAATTTTCTAAGTCTATAGGAAAACCTCAAGCTATCACTTGAGTCCAATGACTTAACTAGTGAAAACCAACTTGAATCCAAG
>QFDD01004873.1:0-12627 GCA_006871305.1 Vachellia collinsii | reverse complement strand
TCCAAGGTGGATAAGCGATTAGTGGTGAGGTCTAACTCGGTGAGATGGGGAGGCAAGTCGACCGAGTCGAGATCATGGAGTTGAAAACTGGTGAGATCAAGGAGCGTGGAGGAAGGATCGTCCTCAACATCAGCCGGATCCTCGACATCGGGATCACGAGCCGCTGGAGATTGGGCTCCATCGTTCATTTCTAAACTAAAGCGGAAGATCGGTGGCTTCGGAAAGATGCAACCCCCGCTAGATTGTTATGGCCAGACAGAGTGTTTGATTGGAATTGGACGCTACAGCTACAAAATTCGCGAGCGCTTGGAAGTAAATATGCTATCGTTGCTGGGGTAAGATCGTAAATTTTGTTATTAATATAAAATGTATTAAAAATGATTCATTTACAAATTGTAAATAGCTTAACATTTGTCTTAATTAAATGTACAGTTTTTTTTTTTACCTGTCACGAAAAAGGTCATCAAATTAAGTCGCCTCAAAAGTGTTTTAGAGTGCAATTTCATCGCAAAAATATTAAAATGGTAGCAATGTCACTTTAATATTAACATATGTTAAGTTTAACTGTTAAATGTTGATATAATTTGTTGAGTTGGAAAAATGTGACTTGATAACGAATCATACGGCAACGTCACAACACCGCTCTATGACTACCTTCACTCTTATAGGTCAACTTTGAAGAAAATATAACTGAAAATGAGATCCCACACCAAACCATCAACCATGACCACTAAAAACCAACAATCTTCCTTTTCAGTTCTTCATCTTGGCAACCATGACGACCCCAAACCGCCATTGGAAGTTGATACCATCTATGATCTTAACAACGAAAGAGGAAAAAACGCAATAGCAATCACCCAGAAGTCTATTTCAAACAATAATAAAATATTTTACATTAAATCCATTCACCAAAAATTGAAGTAATCTTACGGCACTGAAGTTTTTTTGCTCAACAATCTTGAGGAACACGGTGGAAGTTGAAGAAGATCGTTTTTGAGGCCAAGAACCAGTTGGTCAATCGAAGATATGAAGTGGAAGGAGAAGACAATACCGAAAAACTTTGACATGATTTGGATAAACCTAAACGTCAACCTCTCTTCCCCTTCGACTTGTGATGAACAGACCACAAAAAGTGGTGAATTGCAGAGATGACTGTAGAGAAGAGGAAGAAGAAAGGATGAAGTATAGAGGTAGAAGAGCAAGGCAGATGATTTGAAGAAGAAGAAGAAAAAGGAACTGATGGCAAGGGAGGGAGGAAGCTAGGGATATGGAGGATTAGATGGCTCCCAAAAATGAAATGGTTGTGTTAAGTGTGTAGTGTAAGTTAAATTTACAGTCAAAATTAACATTTCAAACGAATCGGTGAAATTGCTTCGTTTTAAATACTTTCAAAGTAACATTATTCTTTAAAAAAATTTCGAGACAACATTCATCCTCAACCAAAACTTTCAAGTTAAAATGGTTTTTATCCCTCAAATTAAAATGGTATCTAACATTTTATTCATTTTTTGCTAATGATATGCATATCAAACACTAACAAATTCTTATTCGACGTGACAAGCGATATTATCTCCATAAGAAGAAAAACATAGGTTGGAATATCAAAAAATGTACTTACTGGGAAAGGTAAAAACTTTTACACTCTAGAGTCTAGATAAAAGATTAATCTTAAACCTAAAGTAATTTGAGAATATTCTTAAACCTTGCCAAAAAAGATATATATAAAAAATATGCTAGAGTTGAAAGAAAAAAAAGGCACTGTTCCATCTAAAACTCCTTAATTAGTGATCAAAACGCACGATAGGCAATGTTCCATCTAAAACCTCTTAATTAATGATCGTACCACACGATGTATGTTATCCCTTAACATTTTTGGATAAATCTCAAGCTAATGGTTACATGTAAGGTATTGAATGTTAAAGACCCTATTTGAAATAATGTTAAAAAACCATATTTATGCAAAGTCGAAATAAAACACATCTCATATATTTATCTCGTAATCTGTAAATCATATTAAAAAAATAACTTTCACCGTCCGAGTAGATACAAAGTCTGGTGATTGAACAATAAAGAGGGTTGATGAGAGATGCAATTAACATGCTGTTTATCATCAAAAGTAATTATTTTAAATTTAGTTGAGAATTGTCCCTCAATTTTAATTGTAATAGACAATTGGTTCTCTAGTTAAGGGAAAAAATGGAGGAGTGAGAATAAAGCAGCAACCTCATCATTTTTTATGTGATTATAGTATATAGCTACTTGCCTACTTCATTAATTATTAAGATAATGTCAACTATTAAAAATATAATTTTTGTATGAATAGAAGATAAAACCAGCATAACTAAAATGTTTAGAAAACCCATATTTTTTTGTTAATCGCCAACTGAAGAATCCAGACTTCAATCCTTTTGAAACCTTCGCGCCCACTATTCATTTTCTGGTCGATAAACCCGCTGCAGTTGCTGGTATGACTATGAATTCCCTGATCGGGTGAACGATTAGATAAAACCCAGAGGCATCTATGTTTCAATTGTGGTGGGATTGATTTGAAACACCAGCTGCAATTTAATGCTAAGGCTTTTGAAACACGAAGTTCCAGTTTTTCTGGCCGCTTCTGGTTATTTCGATCCAAACTTCTCTGCGTTAGCTCTTGTTGCCCAACAACGTCAGCGATACTCCACAACTTTGTCGTCACTTCATTCTGGAAATGATTTATCGACGGATATAGCAAACCACTTGTCAAATTGTTGTCACATGCTGGAACTGGACATAGCGTACGCCCGGATCATCCGAACACATTTCTTGGAATTTAATCCTGCTCCTTTTCATTGGAACAATATCATAAGGTCCTACACTAGGCTAGAGTCCCCAGTTAAGGCCATCCGCGTCCATGTTGCGATGCTGCGAGCTGGAACTTTCCCCGATTGCTACACCCTTCCCATCGTTCTGAAGGCTGTGTGCCAGTCGTTTGCCATCGAAGTAGGACAGCAGATCCATTCTATTGGTGTAAAGCTTGGACTCCAGTCCAATGAGTTCTGCGAAAGTGGTTTTTTAAATTTGTATTGTAAAGCGGGAGAATTTGAGAGCGCACACAAGCTGTTTGAGGAAAATCCTGACCGAAAGCTGGGTTCTTGGAATGCCATGATAGGTGGCCTTTCCCAAGCCGGACTTGCTAGGGAGGCAATAGACAAGTTTGTGGAGATGATGAGAGATGGCTTTGTGCCGGACGGTGTCACCATAGTTAGCGTGACATCTGCTTGCGGAAGCCTTGGTGACTTGTTCATGGCGTCTCAATTCCACAAATGTGTTTTGCAGGTGAAACCCACAGATAGGACAGAAATCTTATTGTATAACTCACTGATAGACATGTATGGGAAATGTGGGAGGATGGACCTTGCCTTCAAAGTTTTCAAAATGATGGAAGAACGGAATGTTTCATCATGGACATCCATGATTGTGGGTTATGCAATGCATGGACATGTAAAGGAAGCACTCGAATGCTTCTGGAGTATGAGAGGGACAGGGGTGAAGCCTAACCATGTGACTTTTGTTGGAGTACTGAGTGCTTGTGTGCATGGTGGGACAGTTGAAGAAGGAAGGTATTACTTTGACATGATGAGGATTGTTTACGGCATAACACCGCGATTGCAACATTATGGATGCATGGTGGATCTACTGGGCAGAGCAGGGTTGCTCAATGAGGCCAGGAAGATGGTGGAGGAGATGCCAATGAAGCCCAATACAGTAGTGTGGGGTTGTTTGATGGGTGCTTGTGAGAAACATGGGAATGCGGAAATGGCAGAGTGGGTGGCTGAAAATTTGCAAGAATTGGAGCCCTGGAGTGATGGGGCTTTTGTGGTGCTTTCTAATATCTATGCCAATAAAGGCATGTGGAAGCAGGTGGAACATGTAAGATCAGTCATGAAGCAGAGAAGGCTTGCCAAAATCCCAGCCTACAGCTTAGCAGCAAATTCAGATTAAACAAGGTTTGACATTGATTCGCTTCACCTCATGGACAGAAATTATGTACGGTTGCGGCTGGCAATTTTTACATCTTTATTCTCAAAGACCAGATATGCAATGCCAGAAAACCAAATAGAACAAAAAAAGGAAAGAAAGTTTTCCTTTGTATTATTCTTTTTCCTTGAGAGTAAACATAAGATGGCGGTATTGTTGTGGCAAATCATCTGATATTCTGATGAAAGTATATTATGACTTGTGAGCTTCTCCATATCTGCATAGTTGATTGTCACAAGATCTCACTGAGGCTGCTTGATGTGATCAAATTGAAGTCTGTGCTTGTCCACATTGGATAATCACGGTACGGCTGTCACTTCCTCCCAAGAAGTACCTTCACTAGGCTGCTTGAAGGATTGCTCACAGGACGTTTTGAGCAGAATTTATTGCCTTAGTATGTTATCTCTTTCATTGGTCTAAGTTATTTCGGCAAAGAAAGATGAAGGTTATTATTACTTCAATGCTTAATGCAAGAGCCATATGGTTTTCTTTGGAGACATTAAATAAGTTAATTAACTAATATATTTATCATTTTTCTTCAAATTATTTTGACTCACTTATAAATTGATGTATTATCTAATCATACAAATAGATATTTCAAATTATATGTTATAATTAAATAATTTATTTAGCATTTTTAAATTGTCTAAAAAAGTTATTAGATTCTTATATTAGGAATCGGAGATAATATTTTTATAGCAAAGTTCTTTTTAGTTAAGAAAGGAATTGACCACCGTTTAAGGGAATACGTTGTTGTAAGAAAAGGTTATAATCATGTTTTTAAAACTACAGTGTACACATATATAAACATACCTAATAAGCTTTGGGAAATGAAGAAAAATAAACAAATATACGAAGAGGCATGTATGTATTCTAAAGTTATATATTGCTATAAATTATGAAATTAGTGCATATATTTTGGACGAAAAGGATGGAGCATTGATGGATATTATCTCTTTTAATTATATACATGTTGTTTGGGATGTAAGCATTTATTTTTATTATTATAGATAATTATTTTTATTTTAGGCATATACTATTTAAAATATATCAATTTATTTTGGCCATGTTAATTTGACCACAATTCGATGATTGAATCTTGAGTCAATACTTTAATTTGATCGGTTGAAATTGAATGGCAAATCTGTTTTTTTTTTAAATTGATTTTAACATACCTCGTGTTGTAGTGCAATGTGGGATAAACTCCTATTATTTTAATTTCTTGTCGATGGGATTGAAAGAAGAAAAAGTGTGAGGCATAATTAAATTGGTTTTGCTCTATCAATTTCCCTCGTATGACCAACGGGCAAAAAACGACGACATACAATGTTCGAAGACAATCATCATTGTGCCACCTTCAATATAATTTAACACTTAAGTTAACTTTTTTTTAAAGAGATTAGAAAGTTTAAATAAATTATCTAATTATAATATATATTTTAAAATATTTATGTGTATCATTAGATTATATATCAGTTTATAAGTTAGTTAAATTAGCTCAGAAAAAAATGATAAATATATTATCAATTAATTAATTTCATTAATCTCTTAAAAAAGGTTAATTTAATCTTATATTTAAGAACACCGAAGGTAGTATTATCCTTAATCACCACAACAGCTTTAAAAAAAAATGCATCTCACACCAAAAGAAAAAAGAAAAATAGATGACATAAAGTGATAGTTGATGTAAGAAAGTTGCAAGACACAAAGCAATCAGATACAGTATGTAACTAACTTCCAACGGTATATTCGACCAGGGGCAGTCTAATTTATTGGTTTTTGTGGCTCGCTCACTAGAACATAGAAAAAGAACAGAGCAAGAGAGGCAGTTCTGGTTCTTCAAATCTTGCTTCCATGTTTAATGTTATGGCTATGAATCTGTGACCAACAAATCCACTGCTTGCTCTCTTTAATGTTCTCATCTTCCAAGAACTTGTATGTTTCTTTGTTTTCTGCTTTACTGTCGTAGATTTTACTGTGTAACGTACATTTTCATATGACTAATCCATTTATTTGATTTTTTTTTTTGTTTTACATCGTTCCACATAATTTATTATCAAATTTTGTTAACTCTTTGTGGCGCATTATAAAACTGTTTTTCACGTAAATAATCAATATTTAATATAAATAATATAGGTATATTAATTATACTTTTTTTTCCTTAAAGAAGGGAAACTTAATCTTTTGGTTTTTCAAGTTTTAATTCTATTATGATCCATTCCCTAAGAGTTTAACCCAGTCAATATTCAATTTTCATTTAATAAATCAATCACGATGTGGCAAAAAAAGTTGCTGGGATCATTGAAAATAGCCGATATGGGTTCCAAGCAAGTAAGCTACACATGTGGGTTCCAAGTAAAATTAACAAAACAAAACAGAGTTAAATTAACATGTAGGCCAAAATGACATTGTGCATGATTGAATTAAAGGTGGAAGTTATTTTTTTAACATAATTTACAGATTTATCAAATAAGTATGTGAGGAAAATTTTATTTCAATTCGAGTGAATGATAAATTACTTTTTCTAATGGAAGTACTGACAAGCCATTATTTTAAACACATACTTGATCTCTGAAGGGAAAAAAAAAACCAAAAAGTTAATGACAATCACTTGCTCAAAATTTGATCTGAACAGCGAATGACTCTAATAAAAAAATAGGAAGAAAAAAAATACTCTGTAATAATAATAATAATATATGAGCCGTTTAAATAAAATTTTAACCATTTAAATTTATTTGTGCATATGTATTTTTAAATAAAATTATAAAAGTAGTAATAATATCTTTATAAAAATGGTTAAATCTGGCCTGTCGAGGGAGAGGGTCAGAGGAGGAAAAGGGTAGGAAAGAGAAGCCAAATCCGTCCATAAAATGGCTGCGGTTTGGGTAAGTATATTAATGAGGCTGAAAAGTAACTTTCAGGGGCTTGAAATGAATTTTTGGATACACGTTTGTGAAGAATGCATTTTGAGTCAAAAGGGCTTTTTCCTAAAACGTTAATCTGGGGGCGCGTTTCCTCTCTCTCTCTCTCTCTCTCTCTCTCTCTCTCTCTCTCTCATTTGTTTACAGTCTCCGACCTCCTCGGCTTCGCTACTACCGCCGCTTCTGCCAAAAACCATCTTTTTGTATATTTATACGATCATTTTCTTTCGAACTCTTTGTTTATGAAAGAGTAGATGTGTTTTTTTGGAGGCTGATTGGTGTTTAAGAGCATCTTAATCGTAATACCATTTTGTAATAACTAGTATCTTCGATGGGAATAATTCTCATGGAGGGCTATATGCCATGGCTGTATTACTCATCATCTCTGGTTAATTGTGTTCATTATTGTCAATATTTTTGTTTGGTGGTGGCTAGGTAGGGATGTGCATGGTGCATACACCGAGTCAGATGAGAAATGGAGTATTTGGCAAAAGGTAAAAGAAAAAAAAAGGGAATGGAGTAAAGTTTAAGCGATGGAATTAGACAGTAGGAAAGAAGTTTTGTTCACTTTTTTTTGCTGTTCATTAAAGTGGTGAGCATCAAGAGGAAGAAGAAAAATAAAAAAGACAAACAGAGGTTGTTGTCTTCCATGGGTATGACTCAGACATTACACAGATTTTACCATCAATTAGTTATATAATAATATTATTTAGTTAAACAATTTTACATATATGTTTTTTCAGTTATTCCATTTTTCATTTTTACCATTTTATTTTTTTAAAATTTATCACAATATATAAAATAATATATGTGTATGTAAATATATATTATTTAATGATATTTATGTTCTTTTAAATTAGTTTTTACTATAATTTACTTTTTAAACATTTATCTAAATAAATTTTTCTTTTTATAAAAGTTACTTTCTAAACATTTATTTAAATTTAAATCATGTTATATTTTTTAACTTTTACTCATATTTTATTTTCTAAAAATTATTTTACCAAAAATATCTTCTGAAATTGTTTATCCTTTTGGATTGCAGTGCAGGAGACCTCGTCGTTTGCTTCTTGTTCTCCAGTTGTTGCCGAATCTGCCATATCTCTTGCGTCTCGCCTTTTCTGCTTGTATGCCCGCCGCCGTCGGAGCTTCAGTACTCCAAGCTCGGCCTTCGTGTTCATTTTCCGTCAAAGCTTTCTATTCAAAGATTATTGCTCCTCTCTCTTTGTTGCAGGATCGTACATCTTTCTTACGTCATCAGCCCGTTGCACGCTGGTCTTCCTCCTCTTCCCAGTAATTACCGGTCGACGCTCCGCTGCAAGGTCCCTCACTCATGCCAGTTCGGTTCTACTCTTCCGTTTTCCAAAGGCTGCAACCTCACCGTCGGTTTGTCCGAATATCTACCTATCCAAAAGCCTTTCGTGCTCTCGCTTCAGATTAAAGAAGGAATTAATAGACAGAGGCTTCTTTCTTTGTTGTGTGTGGGGGAACAGGGAATATATCTATCATCAAACAAGAAAATTGATTATTGCATTTATGATTCTCTTTCCATTCTCTCTCCCCCTCTTATTAAAAGGATCACACTGACCGACCAACGTACACTGTGTTCACAAGGACACCTAAAACTCAAACCTACAGACACAACGCGCATTAACGATCACACTAGACTCACCAGCACGTAGTAATAATGTCTGGTCTTAATTATTCTGCTAATTAATCTCTCACACGAACGTACACACACAGCAACAGCCAACGACCAAGAGCTTTAATTTAAATGGAAGAGGGCTTAATAGCTTGGACCATAGCCGTAAGACCAGCCTCCATCCTCTTGCCCATCACTTGCATGCCGGAGTTAGCGAAGGAATCCAACTGTTGCAGAGTCCATCCCTGAGCAGGCTCAACCTCGTACTCCCACTCAACCTCACTCCCTTCTCCACAATCCTTCACCCTCCATGTAGCCACGTACGAGTAGAACCCCACGTTGCTCTCTGTGATCGTGTACCTTAGGCTCATGCTCGTGTGGTCAATCCACTGCAGTTTCTGCTTCGTCCAATTCACTCTTTGCTTGCCGTTTTGGTGGTCTTCGTCATCATCATCCACAGGGGTCTTGAAGCCGGCGCAGAAGCGGACGCAGCCGGGTTGGCCGGAGATGCCTTCTACCGGGATGCATGTCGGGGTAGGGAACCACTTGCTCAGCCCACAAAAGTCGGCGATTAGCGGCCATACTTTCTCTGCTTTGTGTCCCCTCACCTCCGTCTTCGCCGTCCCCTTCCATTTTCTCTCAACGGCTTGCTCTTCCATTTACTACCTTTTCTCTGAACAAACTGAATGGTGTGGACATGGTTTGTACA
The DNA here is from genome assembly GCA_006871305.1 of Vachellia collinsii. Lineage (NCBI taxonomy): Eukaryota > Viridiplantae > Streptophyta > Magnoliopsida > Fabales > Fabaceae > Vachellia > Vachellia collinsii. Next base: position 3,338 of record QFDD01004873.1, on the reverse strand, counting down.
TATATGCACAAACCATGCATCGGCCTTAGTGACTTGTGATTTGAAAATATCTAATGGCATTAATTATATTTGTGGTGTTTCTAGCTAAATAACATGACATAAGATGTTCAAAATTTGGTGATAATGAAAATACATAACAGCAAGAAGTGGGAAATTTTTATAATATAAAAAAAAGGCCTAGTTGATGATGATTGGATAAGGACAACTCCCGGAATTCGAATTGCGTTTCACGTTTGGTCATATTCAGGAACTTCATCTATAAATTTTAAACACATTTCTTTGATAAGTATGGTAAATTATTAATACTAATGGATCTAGTTTTACTTATATGAATTTAATTATATTTAAATCAGTTTTTACCTTTTTATATTTTAAATATTCAACTATATACTTTTAATTAATAACTATTTATTGATAAAAATAAACTTTTATGAATTTATATTTTAAGTTTGAATCAGTGTCATGAATTTGACCACCTTGATTAAAGGTAGTAAAATTAGAAATCATTATAACTTTTACATAATCTTAATGATGACTTTTTAGTTCCAATGAATTTGATAAATAACTTATATAAAGATAACTATCAATGGAAGATGGGGACTCACATTTTTACAAGGTTCTGGATTGACTAAAACTCAGTGATTTGGTCACCTAGCCGATCCGGTTGAGCCCCCAACTCTGGATCATGTTGATTTGGTGTAATCCGACATGACTCAGTGTAAGTGGGAAGAGGCAAACGAGTTAATCTTTTTTCCTATTCAGACACGCAATACATGAAGAGTGGAAGAGGATCAGATCAGCGAGTCATACGAGTTAATATTTTTCCCATTTAGAAGTGCAGTAGATGAAGAGAGGGAGAAGAGATCAAGAAGGAAGGAAGGAGCAAAAATTAAAAAGAAATATGAAGTTGTTGAGATTTGAGACCTGTGAAGATTACTCCCCATCAATGATGTTGGTGAGGCTCAGTGACAGTTGAAGGCGGAGGCTTGGTGACTAGAGCACCCTTCATCAAACTGGTTCAGAGGAAAATCGTAAACTGGAGAAGAAGAGTATTTGTTGGCAACTATGGTTGAAACTTGAACTGGAACGGCGCTAATGGCGCTGAAGTGAGGAAAGAAATACTAGGTTAAGATTGTAATGGAAATGATCATATGAATAGGCTTGGGCCCGTGCGTTTTAATATAAAATTAGAAATTGCTTTTAATATAAAAAACAACTTTGTTTATAAGAGTACAGACAACAGTGCTGCAACTATAGCTGTAGCGGCAGCGACTTGTTACTTATAGATGACGCATCCCCCTCTCTTCACCTAAGAAATTGCTTTTTATTATTTGGAGATGTAATGGATATTTAAAATTGGAAAAATCCCATTAAAAGACGTTTAAATTATTCAAATTCTAATTTGGATCGTTGAACTTAACAAATCCTTAATTAGGTTGTTGACACAATTAAAAATTTAGAAATTTGATTAAATTACCTCCATATCCGTTAATTATTAAAAAATCAAAAATAATAAAATTTGATTCATTGCTATAAATACCATATCGCTAATATCAATACTAATTATATTTAATTTTTTCTCATGAATTTAACTTATTTCATTTTTATGCTCCAACTATTATCCATCCACCATGACATCCAACAATAATTTTTTTTAATAGCGTATAACCTAGATCACACAATAACGTACAATTCTTTAAAATAGATAATACCAAATTGAAAATAATTAATCATTTTTTAAATATAAAAGGAAAAATAACTGTTTATATGTTGGGAAAATTCCAGTAATTAATCTTTTTTATCAGCTTTCAATATCAGTCTCAGTTTTTGATATCTCAGTCTATATCCTTGCACTAAAGTATTGTGTAACAATATCATCATCTTCTCCACTGAGGTTGGATCAACTTATATGAAATTTAATAATATTTGATTGAATGAACACAAATAGATTGAGGAATGGGGAAAGCAAAATAAGACAAATTACTTATACTTATTTACCAAAAAGTGATAAAAAAAAGGGAAAAGATTCCACAAGATTTGCTTTGAATCGGATGGACGTCTGCGTAGTACGGGATCCGAAGTGTGAAAGCAAGACACAGTAAACAAAAAAAAACAAAAAAAGAAGAAGAAAAAGAAGAGAATGATGTTAAGGAATCAATGGCACCTAAATTCGCCACGTTAATTAAAAAAATTGGAGAAGCTATAAGTGGGTTTGATTTAATTGCGTACCAGTTTGCTTGTCTTTTGTTTTTTTTAAGCCAATGTTTGCTTGTTTGTTCAGAACTATGACCAAGAGCTTGAGACTTTTGTGCCGGAGGGGAAAAATAGGGTAATGATGAGAAGGGAAAATTAGTAAATGGGGGCTCGAGGTAAAAATAATATTTTTAATTTTTTTAATCTAAAGGGTATAAAGGTAATTTGACTCAATTTATAAATTTCTCATTATTTCAAACAACTTGATTAAGGATTTGTTAAGTTCAATGACCTAAATTAGAAATTTGAATAATTTAAACATCTTTTATTGATATTTTCCCTTTAATTTTTTTTTTATCGGTTTGACTCCGATTTAACCCACTGTCTTGTTTGATTCAGTCACCGATTCGAGTTTTTGTAGCTTCATTTTTTATGTGTTGTTGTTTGGTGTCTCCGTCTCCCATGTATACATCATGCCAAGCCATTCGATCCCTTTGCTTTTAATTAACACCCACATATTTATGTTTAGTAGCTTTTGATCGATTATATATTATTAGCAATATTATTTCTAGAAAAATGCAGGAGACGATTCCACTTTCTCAAGAAGAAGAAGAAGATGAATGGGATCCAAAAAATTTTATCTAGGTGAAGCATGAGAATGCTTGAAATTTATTTTGAGAGTAAGTTTCCCTATGAAGGCATGGTTGAATCAATCAATCAATCAATTTTAAATAAGAGAATTTGTAAAACCCAGTTGGCAATCCAATCCATTGAAATCACACGAAACCGTCCACTTTTGAAATTGTTTGCCTTTATCTAACTTTCTCATATTTTGGTCGCCTTTACTCTACAATTATGCAATCATTCCGTATTCATTTGGAAGTAATTTATGGAATATAAATCAATTTATTTTAGTATAATATTATTCCATGTTCTCCACCTTAACTGGTCTTCAATATTCATTGATCAAGACAATTATTCAGGCAAAAAAAATCATAACAATTAATAAGTGAATGGACCCAGTGAAGAAAATTGGAAAATAAGAAATTCCAACAACCCACAAATCATAATCGCCAACTAATCACTAATCAATAACAGTTGTGTTAATTGAAGATTGTATAATTCAAATTTAAGGCTAGAGTTTC
>QFDD01004872.1:0-10268 GCA_006871305.1 Vachellia collinsii | reverse complement strand
AAAAAAAATATTGGAGGAACTTCACAGTTTTGTCAACTTTCAATTTTTATCCTAAACCATAGTCGAAGAAACACAAATCATTAGTGTTAATAAAATGAAGGCATAACAAACTTTTGTTTTTCTGTTCACTTTTTAGCTAAATCACAGATAATATTTAATTGGAGTTAATTCTGTTTAAGACACTGTTAAAGATTAAATATAGGCACCTCTTTCAATGAGTATTTAAATTTTGGCTGACCCCTTTACGAGGAATTAGTCTCTTTTTTGAATAGGAATGAATATATATTAACAAGAAAGATTACAAGGAAATCAACAACAACATCTTAAGCAGTTGCCTCCATAGAACCTAGAAGGTTACTGGCTTTAAGAGTGTGTGATACAATTGTGGAAGCAAAAATAAGAAGACGATCTGTCGTAAAGGGTTCATTATCAAAAATGTGTCTATTGCGGTTATCCCATAGTTTCCAACATATAGTTCCAAAAAGGAGGCGCCAGGCAACAGGTGTATGGGAAGGATCAAGGTTACCATATAGCCACTCCTGGAAGGGTTTGGAGAAAAAGTTTGCCACTTTGTCAGGAGGTAGAACCTTTAACCAACAAGCTCGAGCATGGCGGCAATGAATGAGTACATGGGCTAGGTCTTCCGGGCCAGATTGACAGAGCGCACATGAATCATCTGTTGCCATTCGCTTGCGAACACGTTCACAGTTTGTGAGGAGATGGTTTTTGAGTGCTAGCCAGAGGAAAGTACGCACCCTTTGTAAGCCCGGCCACCTCCAAACCCACAGCCAACGTTTATCTAGCTCATCCCATGAGAATTCTCGATTAGCTTGGTAGGCCGATGTTACAGAGAATAAACCATTAGGAGAATAATTCCAATAACAACAATCAGGGGAATTATTAACACATGGTGGTGGGACAGCCGCAATTTGTAAATTGAACATTGGGGGGAGTAAATGTTGGAACTTATCCCAATCCCATTGTCCTGAAGCATCAACATAGTCACTAATGGTTCTATTCATATCAGATTCAGGAATGTCAGCGTATGTGAGGTGCTGAAAAGGTCCTAGATCGCCCACCCAATGGTCTCGCCAGAATCTGATCAAGCTGCCATCTCCGACTTGCCATGCTATTTGAAGCTTTGTGTCTGGCCAAACGCTAGCAATGCTTCTCCAAATGTGAGAGGCGATTTTAGTTCGGAATTCATAGTTAGTTGTTGGTCCCCAATTATACTTGGCCCTTAAGACTTGAACCCACAAATGATTTGGCTGAGAAATTAAGCTGAAAGCAAGTTTGGCAAGGAAAGCATTGTTTTGGTCCCTTAGATTCTTGAGTCCACTACCTCCATTTAGTTTGGGTTGACACATCTCTTTCCAACCAACTAAGCTAACCTTTTGAGTGCTATCATCTGACCCCCAGATAAAACCACGAATTATTTTCTCAATATCTTACATGTGGCTGCAGGCAAGAGAGAGGTTTGCATGGTATAATAGGGAATTGCACACAACACAGATTGAGCAAGAGTGATTCTGCCTGCCAAGGATAGGGTCTTCGCCTTCCAGTGAGATAGTTTATGTTGGATTTTCTCAATAAGGTAATTATATGTGTCTTTGGAGACTCTAGAGTGAAGGAGAGGAACTCTAAGATACTTACCCAAATGATCAGTTTTTTGAAAGTGAAGGAAATGACATATTTGATCTGCTTCCTCTTTTTTGATATTGCTTGATAAATGGATACGGGTTTTACTCTGGCTCACAACTTGCCCTGATGCTTGACAAAAATTAGCTAGAGTCCTCTGAATAAGATCCAGCTGTCCAGGATTGGTACCACTGAATAATATAAGATCATCTGCAAAAAACAAGTGAGATAGGGGGGTCCTTTTCTCCCCAGTTTGACTGTGTCCCATTTTTTCCTTTGAACCTCTGAAACAATGGTATGAGAAAGACGTTCCATACAGAGAACAAAAATGTATGGGGATAGAGGATCCCCTTGCCGGATACCCCTTGATGGGCAAAAGGGGGTTGATGGCTTGCCATTCCAAAGGACTTGCATTTTACAAGATGAGATGCAATGCATAATGATAGAAATAATTCGGGGAGGCAAGCCGACATCCTCCAGAGTGTCTTGAATGAAGGACCAATTAAGCTTGTCAAAAGCCTTCTCAAGATCGACCTTAATAGCAATCCATCCTGACTTGCCCTGCTTCCTTTTCATCGAGTGAATAACTTCTTGGGTGATTAAGATATTATCAATGATGCTCCTCCCCTGAATGAAGCTGGATTGGTATGGCGAGATTAGAGATGGCATGAGTGCTTTGAGCCTATTAGCAATGATCTTGGTGATGAGCTTGTAGACAACTGAGCATAGACTTATAGGTCTAAAGTCTTTAACTTTAGATGGGCAATCAATTTTTGGCAACAAAGTGATGAAAGTGTCATTCAAACCAGATTCTAGTGATTCTCCATTAAACACTGCAGAGATAGTATTGAACAGACAAGGACCTACCATATCCCATTGACTCTGGAAAAATAGAGCATGCAAACCATCTGGTCCCGGAGCTTTAAGAGGTTTCATTTCAAAGAGACTTCACTTCACTTCCTCATATGTAACGTTAGCATTTAACGAATTCCAAGAGGAAGAGGAAAGGGGAGGAAACATACCTCTTGTCTGGTATTGCACTGAAACTTCTGATGGATTGGAATAGAGCTTAGTGAAATAGTCACGCACTAGAGCTTCCAGAGTGGCCTCATCCGACACCCAATCACCATCATCATTCTTGAGCATAGAAATTTTGTTTCTTGAGCGGCGAATTTTGGCTTTGGTGTGATAATAGGAGGTGTTACGGTCTCCTAAATTGATCCAGTCTGAGCTAGATTTCTGAATCCATATTAGTTCCTCCCTTAGGCATAGAGATTCGTACTCACTGCACAAGAATTGGTTAAGATGGAGTAAAAAAGCTGAGTAAGGGTGTTCATCAAGGGCTTTTTGGGCCCCTGCAAGACGTCTTGTGATGACTCTTTTAGCAGACCCTATGCTCCCAAAAATGTCTCTATTCCAGATAGTTGCAGTTTCAACAAATGAGGAGATGTTAGCCGAGAGAGGCATGTCGTTATTCCAAGTGTCTTTAACCAATTGAGAGAAGGAAGGATGTGTAAGCCAAGCTGCCAAGAATTTGAAGGTTTGGGGATGTCTAGGAATGTTAGACATAATATCCCAAGAGACTTTGATCGGGTTATGATCAGACCGTAATCTGGGTAAATGATGGATGATTGTGTTAGTGATGGTATTGACCCAAATATTATTAACCAAGAGTTTGTCCAGACGAGCCAAGGACAGGCCTCTTCGCCATGTGAAACGAGGCCCAGAGAAACCCAAGTCCACTAAAGCACAGGCATCCACAAAATGGTTGAAGAAAGGACAGCCACTACGAGGATTTCCTGAACATGAATGACGCTCGCTAGATGATAAAACTGCGTTGAAATCCCCACCAATAGCCCATGGTAGATTGATTGAGGGAGCAATGTTCAAAAGCTCCATCCAAAGTTGTGTTCTGATAGAAGCTATAGGGCTTGCATAAACCGACGTGAGGAGAAATTCTTCATTATTATATTGGACTCTAGCATGAATAAATTGCCAGTGACTATGAAGAATGTTAATAGATATTTTGTTTGACCACATCAACCAAATCCCTCCCGAATATCCGCAAGCTTCAGCTCGGTGAGAATTTGGAAAGCCAATTTTCTTAATAACTTTGTCAGCCATAGTACCAGAAATTCTTGGTTCAACCAAGACTAAGATATCAGGCTTATGTTCTTTGAGCAAGGATTTAAGAACAGAGTGAAACTTACTCTGTGCTGCACCTTGACAGTTCCAAAAGAGCGCTATCATGGAAACTGGAGTTAAAGGTCCAGACCAGAGCAAGTCTGAACAGCATCATCCTCCATGGCTTCGTCAGGTATGATTTCTTCAAGTTCTGAATAGTGGGGGTCCAGTGCCTTAGAAATAGTCTTGACCACTTCATCTGCTAGAGAAGGTATTGGCTCCCTCGATTTAGGCCGCAGTTGAGCTACTTGGAGACCTGAGTGGAGTTTCACGCCTGGGTTGGAACGAGCTCGATCAGGTGGTTTTGGAGATAAGTTTTCCTTATTTCTAGAAATGGGCTGGGATGTTTTCGAGCTGGGCTTTAGAGGGGTATTTTGGAGTGGGCTAGGATTGGACTTGGGTAATGCTTTCGGGTTAGGAAGAGATATGGCTGAGTGTTTGGAGGCGTCTAGTATGGAGGACGAGGAGGATGCTTTATAGGCTTGACTGGAAAAAAGAGAGTCACTTGAGGGTGCAAAGTTTGTCTTTTTCTGATTCTTGGGTGGAGGGGTGGGCTTTTTCTTGGGGTCCATTAAAGTTTTCACGTTTTTGGGGTGTAAGGGTTGCTGGCTGTGAGGTTCGAGGGTGGGTATAGGATTGGGGTGGTTGATTGCTTCTCTGACATCGTTGCTTGGAGCAGGTTGATTTTCAGAGGGGTGATCATAGTGTCGAAGAAGGTCATACCTAGAACCACTATTTGCACTTTTGGGGTAAGGTGAATCTGACAACTTTTCGGAGTCTCTAAAGAACCTCCTTCCTGATGAGGGAGCCAACATCCAATCTCCATAGGGATTCGCATCATTTACTTGTTCAGCTGTTGGGCCACGTGCCACCGGCTCAGTAGCCTCTCGTCGGAGGTGCTTTGGGGGGTTGTCGGCAAAGTTGTTTTCTTCAGCGGGCAAGACTCTGCTAAATGCCCATATCGACCGCAGCTATAACAAATAGTAGGTAGACCTTCATATTCTATTAACAAAGCTTTGCCATCAACCACGATCTTGGACGTTAAGGGGTATGAGAGATCAAGTATTATTGCCATTCTTGCAAACTTACCTCTTTCACCTGACTCTGTATTATAATCAATTTTGATGACCCTGCCCAAGACTCTCCCAATGGCTCGAATAATGTTCTTTTTGTAGTATTTGGTAGGGAGCCCAGGAATGCGAACCCAAGCGACGACTTGTGAAATGGTGTGATTTGTCGGGGAGAACTCTGGATTCCAAGGATGAACAGTAAGGTAATGCCCTGTTATGACCCAAGGTCCCTCAGTTAGAGCTGTGTGATAATCGACCTCATTGGAAAAAGTAGCAATAAAACATCCTCCTTCTAAGTCAGTGAGACGGAAGTGGGAGGAAAATTTCCAGATACGCAGTAAGTGGTCCCTATGTTTCTGGTAGCCTATTGGACGACCCAGAAGTTTAAGGACTACCCAGAATTTCATGCACTCCTCTAAGGCTCTGTGGACCCTAGGAGAAAAGGAAATAGATGGGAAAATGCCTTCTCTACCAATAGCTATGTCATCTTCGTCAATCATAAAGTCATCCTCGCTTTCAGATGTCCTATCTCTATTGAGTAGTTTATCCAGGAAGGAAGCTTGAGTCTGTGGGTGAAAGTCTTCAGGAGTTCCTACGCCTGGCATTTGTGGTTGCTGAGGCAGGTTGGAAGGCTCTGCATCATCTTCCATGGGAGATTCCTCATCTTTTGGTGGGACCCCCTCTTCCTCCGATAGCATGATAGCATCATGTTCGGCGGTAGGGCCCCGTATCTTGACTTTCTTTGTGGAACGGTTGTCATCAGGATGGTCCGGTGAATCTTCCTTGGCAATGAGTTTGAGCGAGAGAGAGCGTTCCATGAGCGAGAGACAGTTGTTGAGACACCTTTCGAGGAATTAGTCCCTTCTGCTATACACAACTCCCATTGGTTGTTTTTTGTTCATGTAATAAAAAGGTGCAGTATGATAAACTAAATGCAAGCCTATTTTCATATGGGCTCCTTACTCCTGTTGGACCAAATCAAACCCACATGAGACACACATCGGCCCATATAGGCCGAAAAAGAGTACAAGTATAAAATTAATGAAGTCTAGCCCAAGAAGCAGTTGAGATGGTTATTCAAACTGGTGTCAATTCAAAATTAAATCAATTATCATTAAACTAATATATTTAATTAAAATAGATAAAATATCCATATGTTCCTCTAAAATATTATTTTGACCGAAAAGGGTACTTTGATTAGTTCCATACGAACGGAAAAGAATAGTATTTAAATAAAAAAAGACATTAATAAACAAGAAAAATGGAATATTCATATATAAACAACTTTTATTTCTTTTTCTTCTTTTAAACTCAAAAAATGGCGTTTGAAGCTTAGTAAGGAAAACATAAATGGTTAAAGTGTAGTTTTAACAATAAAGTTTTTTATCATAAGAGTCAGATATAATTAAGTTTTAAATGATGTGAATTTAGTGCAACTCCTCCGCTAAATCGGCCCAAGTCCATCTTTTTCCCCCCTCATATGGAACCCATTTATTCTCCTTTCAGTTTTATAACGGATGTTTGCATTAATATATCAAAATTGTTAAAATTACATCATTTTTAAAATAGTGTGTCTACTTTTTCACTATTAAAAAAACTTAATTATGGCACAAGCTTTGGACTAGAAAACCTCATTGTTAATTATCTCATTGTAACTCTCACTCATTATCTCCTTAACCTCTTCTCTTCTCTCTCCACTTCATTGTAGCCATCCATTATGTTCTCTGTTTCTACGTAAATCTTCTTCCCCCGTTCCCCTTTCTCTTCTAACATATCAAGCCAGCCAGCCCTGCCTGATCATCTGACTTCAGGAAATTCTTGTCCTTGAAGATATGTTTCTCTGTATTTCGATTGCCCCACTTTTCATGGTCCGGTGATTGTGGGCCCATGTTTGTCTACTTTATGAAGTCCAACGGCCTCTGGCAGATTTCTGATCAGGAACACACGCGCCGGCGTTCAGGCCACTTCACATAGGGCTCAAAATCACAACTCCATTTAAAACTCTAATAATATTGTTTCTAAGATAAAGCTTTTAAGACAAATTTACACCTCATTCCCTTTTTTCTAGTCATAACTCATACATCCATTATCCTTATAGGTCTTCTTTTCTTTTTGCATTATTAAGGATACGAAAATAATTGGAAAAATTGAATTCAATTGTCAACTGCTCCTATCGGAGACATGATTGACTACAAATTCGAGCCCTCAAACTCATTACTTCATGTTTAAATATTTAAAAGAAAAGGTATCAACTAACCAATTCAAACCATCCTCGTTGTGGGTTGGTCCATTTATATATCACTTGCGGCTTTGTTACACAAGCTAATTAGTTCAAAGGGATAGTTTGATCAATAGACTAGCATATTTGTAAAAAGAGAGTCCCTCCAATTTATAAATCACACTTCATTTGTGTGAGCTCTCCAAAATGAAACTCAGAACAGACTCAAACGATTACTTGTGGTGGAATGCAAAACAAAAAGGCATCGACGGATTATAACAAAATACTTAACCAATTTATAAAAAAAAACATAAAATTTATTTTATCAAACATATACTTGTCACAACATGACTGCTCGTAATTATTATCAACATTATGACACTCATATTCTCAAACTTCATAGCATAAACTTAGTTCATTATTAGAAGTTACATGAAATTAAACCTCTCATCTAGCTGCTCATTGCAGCTTCATCATCACTAATGGCATTCTTAACATTAACCTTCTTGAACATTACTCTCAGTGGCTGAAACTCACCAGGATTTGCAAGACCTATATACCTTTTCCCATCATCACCATGAGAAAATATTCCAAGATCTTGACATACAACAGATGGTGGATTAGGGCAGAACATGATCTTATAAACACCCTCCAGTTCTGCTTTCTCAATCTTAAACCAGTTGAAAATATCTTGGTTCCCTGCAACGCCATTAGTAGCCACGTTCCTTGCTTCACTTATAAACTTGGTTATTTTCCAAACACCAGACTCGACACAAGTCGAAATCAGCTCACTGAACTTGATGTTGAGATTTCTGGAGGTGTAAACGACGTGATTCTTAGGGTTTAATGGCAAAACTTGTACCGGCTTGCCATCGGAGACTTCCAACCTTTCTTGGACAACGACATGGGGGCAGGTGTCGTTTCCAAAGGTGTCAAAAGAAAGACCGCCGCCTTTTCCTTTGTAGGCCGACAAGACGTAATAGCTCACGCCGGCTTTTAGCTTCTCGCCGGAGATGTCAACCACCGGTTGTGATCTTGTGGAGAAGGTGAAGAGGAAAAAGAAGTGAGTTATTGTTGCAAAGACAGGCTTCATATTTCTCTGGATTTGAAAGAAAGTTTTTTTTTAGTTTTGTGTTGAACTTGTTGGTATGGAGCTCAAATTTATAGAGAATTTGCACATGGCTTCAATATATGACTTTACTGTAATCATGAATAATTTATTTGTTTTTCTTCTATCATTTGCATAAATTAATTGTGCCATACTGTTAGCTTCGAGGATCACGTGGGTATAGCACCTTTTGTTTGTTTGATTTAGATTATACTAATGAATTTATTATATATAACTTTTGATACAAGAATTACATTGTACTGCAAATTATTTGTATAATTTAGGAGTTTTTATGCAATTTATATTTCTATGTAAATAATAATATTAACATAGACATACATATAACCTGCTGATTATTATTAAGTAATTTTTGCTATTATGAGCTCTTTTTTTAAGATGTTTGATAGTATTGAAACCATTCAGTACAAATGAAATGAAATAGAAATATTTTTTTTTTACGTATGATAAGTATTTCTCATGTCTTAAGATAGAAAAACAAAAGATTAACTATAGCTAGGATTGGCAAAAACAAACCAAAACAAAAAATATCCACAAGGCTGTAGATTCAAAGCTGTTATTAATTAAGCATATAAATTCATGCGACTACGTATAATGATAACTGCTAGTGGCAGACACGTTTGGAGGATGAAAACCAATGCATCTGGGAAACACGATAATGTTTATCAAACTGCAACTAGATATTATTTTATTCTGTTTCATTAGGATATATTCACGTTTAAATTTTGCCAATATTAACAGTATATTATATTATTGCTTCCATCTAGATCTAGCAAGAGTGCCAAATAAAGGTTTATGAAACTAAAAGTAAATAATTCTTTTCATCCTAAATATAAGAACTTGTTTGTAGTGAGGTTTTGTATTGGGAAAATGACACTAAAAAACATTTCAAATATAAAAAAGGATAAATCAAGAGGTCCAATATGCTTAATCCTATATCAGATCTAATAGATCAATTAGAGATATTGAAATTTGATGAAAAGATAAGAGTTCCTCTAGAACTTGAAAAAATTGGTATAATCTTACCAAATATTCATTGCAACTTAAATTTAACAAATTGGAACTTGAGTATAGGAAATAACCAATCAAGTATAGAAAATTTTCTCATATGAATATTATTACTCTTAGAACTTGCAAAAATTGGGACTCCAAATGTACATTGCAACTTAAATTTAATGAATTGCAACTCAAGTATATGTAATAACTAGTCAACTTTAGGAAATTTACTCATTGCAAATTAATTTGTTTCTTAATCCATCAGGGGCATTCTTCTATTTTCATAACATTTCAATATCCCTAATTGATCCACTAAATTTGACATGAGATTAAGCATATTGAACATTCAGATTTGTCCTTTCTATATTTTAAAGGTTTTTAGTGTCATTTTCCCTTTTATATTTAGGACCTAATGGGGTAGCATGCCAATGCATGGTGACTAGCTAGATTATCAAGTGGAGGGATTTGATTTTCTCTAAAAAAAAAAGTTGAAGAGTGTTACAGTCTTTTTAAATAAGAAAAACATGTTGTGAGGGTCTAATCATACCAATCAAATAATATTACCGACATTTTTTTTTAATTGGATCTGAGTGTGTGCTCGATTATTTTTGAAGTTTTCTATTCGATTATTGGTGCTGCTGCTTTTATGATTTTTGTCGGTTGCTTTTTACTGACACTTGGGGGTTTGAATGTGTATTTTGCAAGATTTTTTAATCTTTGATGAGGTTTAGTTTGGCGGGAAAAAGTTGATGTTTTGTTTTCCTGTTACTATTTTTTATTTTGAAACTACCCATTATATATACTCTGAATAGATCTTATACTCACTTTAGAGATGCGTACCATTAATTTGAATTGTACATAACTAAGCTTGGAAGCCTGGGGATAACAATCTAAAAAGATTATCACACAGTTTTTTTTTCTATTTCTAGATTTCACATTTATTGTCTTTGATGTGTTCCTTATTTCATTTGATATAATTTTTATTATTGTTCTGTTCTTCTAAATTGGTATATATGCATCTGACTGTTTGAAATGA
>QFDD01004869.1:0-12167 GCA_006871305.1 Vachellia collinsii | reverse complement strand
AGCAAGAGAAACTATCATGACCTTCCCATCATAGAACTACTTCTAGCTCTCCAGATCATACAACTTTCGGCATATTCAGATCTATTAAGCGACAAAATTTCTAAGCAAACTGCTGAGTAAATGATAAAATCTAAAGCTATGTTTGGTTCAATGGAGGCTAAGGGAGGTGGTTTGGTGAGATTACAAGCTTTGTTTGGTTTAAGAGGAGAGTTTTTGGGAATGGGAGCAAAGTTAATTATAAATTGACAAATATACCATTTTCTTATGTAAGTATTTACTTTGGCTTTCATAATTATTTTTTAAAAATCACAATTTAATTATTTTATCAAAAACATGCAATTCTTGAAAAAATGAAGATACAGCTGACAAACTTTTTTTAAAAGATTTGAAAAATTTAAAAAGGAAAAATTTTGTTGCCGGTGGCGTGAGACATGTCATTACATTTTGTTAAAGAAAAAGAAACTTGAAGTGGATGAATGTGTAATTCCATTTTGTAAAAGAAAAAAACAGAATATGAGAGAAAAAAGTGAAAAAAAAACAAAGAATAGGAGAGAAAAAAATGTTTAAATGTCATGAGTAGAATTGAGATATTTAACAAGAGGTATGAGCAAATTGGTCAAGATGTGATAAATTATTTCTCTCCCCTCCAAAAAAAAAACACCACTTTTGAAGGGGGAAGGGGGGAGCGCATTGGACAAAATTTGATACCTCTCCTCCATTTTCTTCAACCAAACACAGTTACCTCCTCAGAGCCAATTTAAGATATATTAATCAGTCAGCTTTACAATATTCCCCAGAATTGGGTTTCGTGACTCTCACCTGATCATTATTCATTAGCTCATCCCACTTCTTCAAAGCCACTAGCTTTCTCACATCACCGTCCACCATACTGATTCGATAATTCAAATCTCCGAACCAGAAAATCTGACTGTTGAAAAGAAGAAGAAGAAGAAGCAACCCATCAGTTAATAACATTTGGATTGAAAATGCTCATTCTGAACATTTTGTTCTTAACAATATCAGATCTCGATCTGATCATGTTCCAGATTCTAAATGACTATTTTCATCATAAAATAGTTCTTACTCATGAGATGGGATTGTTTGTGGTTGATCAATATCCAAAACAGATGAGAAGCAGGTGCGGCGTAGAATTTCATTAACGTCAGAGTTTCGTCTATGTTCAGCTCCATCTTTTTGACCGGAAGTCAGGTGGGAACAAACAAAGCACAGACGCGACTGAAAGAGAGACATGCTTACCGAAACAGACCCCTGCATAAGCGAAAACTTGTTATTACATTCACTTAGATCAGTATAAGCAAGTGTGATCACTAAGTGAACACAAATTTTTATGACAGCCTTGTTGACATGGATTTCCATATCTCGACAGTCATTCAATATTTATATGCCTAAGCCAGATCAATGCCATATTAAATGTTAAGCTCAATTACCTTGTTTCCCATGTAGCCCATTAGACCAACTCCAACGGGAGAAACTTGCAAATTATTAATGTGCCTTCTCAACTTCCTCTGTACCCAAATTGATACATATATCCCGACCATCTGCTTGCTGACAATCCGGACATATTTCGGACGTGATTTCACGGAGCCTAATCCATCATCCTCTTGGTTCTTTGCTAACTCAATGATAGTATTATCTTCCTCATCATCAGATATGTCAGATATATTAGAGTGGGAATCAATTAATTCTGTAGGCACCACTTTCTCCTCTTTCCAGATCAAGCCTAGGTTCTCATAACTGTGGTGAGAACGCTTAATCCCGTTGCCATATTTTAAAGTATTTTCCGTCCAATTAAAGCCAATTCTAGCTGAGCTGCTTAGTACTCTCCGCAATTTTGAATTGGAATCAACAACTTGAGGGAACGCATCTAATGGACGTTCAGGCCAGTCAAGACTGGTATGAAGATCGATGCCATATATTCTGCTCAATTGTAAACTCTTTCCTATATCAATCACCTTTTTCATTTCATGATATTCCAACTCTTTTTTTTTTATGGTTTCTACAAACTCCTCACCCATCAAATCTAATGGATTAGAATCTATATTGTCTGCTAGAACATCAGCTGCTGAGGAAGTCCTTAATACTGGAGAAGGAGGGGCACTGTAGCTTTTGATTTTGCTTTGAGTTTGAGAAGATTTGTTCAGAGTTCTTCGAATGATTCCCTCCCACTTCGCGATAGGTGTATTATCTTCTGCTCCCAGTACATTGCCAGCATTTAATGGGACTACTTCTTGGAAACTGTGAAAGAAGGGTTAGTATGGAATCCAATAATATAGAGATTCTATGAAAAAACAACTATACAACCAATTCAGCCTAGTAGTCTATTAGAAGCATCTTACAACCTGTGTCTTACTCCTATGCACAAATGCGTGGTAAGCCTGGACTAGTCAACTCTCTTCAGACGTGTAATTCTGATTAGGTTTTTATCAAAATCAAAAGCCATTAGCGAGACAAAATCCACACGAAGTGTTGAATTTCTTCCTTACATGATTGGACATCTCATATTGCATGAAAATATTTAACCTAAAGCAACTACTACAGAAGCATCAGGGGAAATGAAAGCAGAACAAACTAAGATGTTGGTAGTACAAGAAACACAATTATCATTAATAAGCCTAACAAATAATTAATTCATGAGTACTTAGACTGATCAGGAGGAGGATTCTATCCGGGTGTAGAAGCATAGGTGGAGAGGAAAGAGAGAAAGGTACCAAACCCCTCTCTTTCTTTCTCTAACTGGACTCCAGGTCCAACTAGAGAGAATCCAAGTCCAATACGGCTTGCTTTTGCGCTCCAAAATTCTTGTTGCACAAGCCAATTGTAATGAATACTAGAACACTACTAAAAGTATATGGTTTATGGTTTTAAAAGATCAGTTATACACATATGAACCATGAGACTGTAAACTAGGCATTCAGGGTATTATTATCACGTTCAAAGTATGAACTTTTGATTATTCAAGGAGAAATCATATAAATGGCTAAAGAGAAGATCAATCAGTGAGAGTGACTTGTTATGCTGTCATACACCTAGAGAAACTTGATTCTGGGAAACAAAACTGATGTAAAATATAAAAATTAAAATAGTCAATCAATTAACTGATGTAAAATATAAAAATTAAAATAGTCAATCAATTCTGAGAAACTACTCACCCAATAATGTACATATCTGCAGGCTCATCAGCACAAAGCCAGTCATCGATCTCAAGATCCTCACTGGGAATTCTTCCAGCAACATTCCAAGTCCCAACTGTGACCCTGTAATATAACAGTTTTGAAGGTGCGTTAATTCAATATTTTTAAACTAACAGCCATAGTTTGACACATCAAAATATTCAGAGTACACCAGAAACCTTATTTCCTTTGTATCAATATACTGAACACGCAGAGTTTCAGATTTTCCTCTTCTGTGTCTTGTCTTGTAACCCTTAGGTGGTATATCTGAATAACAAACATCAAAATACAGAAGATGGTAAGACACCGAACTCATCAGGTATCAGAACTTACAAACATCAAATAGTTTGAAGTTCACAACAAGATTAATCAAGCTGGTTGACTGGAATATTTATCTGGCAAACACACCTATCTGATAGTTGATATAGTCCTACCATTCTTATCAAACAACTCCTGAAATTTTTTGTAAATTTTAGCTCCACAGTAACATCTGAGCGGTAGGTGTAAGTAGGCAAGTTTGAAACCAGCTAAGAACACAATTTTTCATTGTCTACCCGAAGGCGAGAAAATAGTATTGAAATTATAATAAGCAGCTATTAAAAACTATCATAAGCCGAGTAAGCAATGGCAGAAGGTTTTTTGAAAATAGTCATCTTGTGTCTCTACAGAAAAGGATCAGACCGCTGGAAGAGAATGAAGTATTGCCTGATATTTGATTTGAGAATATTGATTGGATCTTTGGCTCTCTGTTTGGATTGTCTTCACGTATGCGCATTCTTGAACCTTTGACAGAGTAAGCTGGGTGAAAAATAAAGAACGAAGGAGGAAAAGGATGAAAAAAGAGGATAGAAAAAGGATCAAACTTTTCTGGAAGAAAGAAACATCACAAAACTGATAGCTTACCATCGTCTTCACTCTCCGTTTCAGTATCAACTTCATCTTCACTAAAATCATACACCTTGGGCTTTATATTTAACCATTTCTTCATCACAAGGGAAGGCCAAAAGGCCTGAAATAAAATTTAAGTTAGAAATTTAACTAGTATCAATAAAGCTGATATATTTTTTTTTTAACAAACAGTTGACAAAGCATGTTAAAGGCGCACACCTCTGAGCGTTTTCCTCTCCTTGCTTTCATGTCTTCAAAGTCAAAAGGTTACAACAGACAGAACCTAAAATCAGTTATGAACTGAGGATCAAAGCTGAAGCTCTTAAATATGGAAGCAGCAAGACCCTTGGTAGGAGCCATTTTGGCAGTTAATATTTAAATAAGAGGTTTTTTTCTCTCTTCTCTGATTAAAACAATACAAAAACTCGGATTATTAATTTAAAACGCCCAATAGAAGGAAGATCCCTCTTATAGGACCCTGACAGATAGAAAGTATGTGAACATAACCGGTGAGACATCCACGATCCAACCTTGCCGACGAAATTGAACGCTATTGGCTCTCACACAAAACAGCAATGTGAAGTTCTTGAAAGCAACTAGAATGGAAGGCCAACGACAGTGAAGGTCGCTTTCGCAAGAACACTTACACACAGCAATTTGTCAAAAACGTGTGTTGTTTGTTTGCTAAATTTGATCAGAAGTGGGGAAGAATAGACTACAGATAAATTTTTCTAATAATGAGCACATTAAAAATCACTACGAATTCGATTAAAATAAGCCCCCCCTCCCCACCTAAAACATAAACAAAATCAAATGGGGAAACTATAATAATAGACAAACTATATCTCAAGAAGCTGCTGATTACCATACCCTTCAATTAGAACCACAAATGCTGCAGAAGATGAGAAGCAGATACATCAGCAGACACCAAACCTGATGAAGACTGGCCGAGAAAAGCAAGCACAAAGGACCAAACTATTCATCAATGTGTAAGATTTGCCACTGACCCCACCAATGGGAATATATTCAAGGAAGGGCCTTGATAAACAAAAGGGGTTGACACTTGACACAATAAAAATTGACGTTGGCTCATATGGGCAAAGAAAGATTTATAATATATATATATATATATATCTCACGAACAGCTGTAGAGCCAATGGGAATGAATCGGGTGAACACTGATTGCTTGATCATTGCAAATACTGATTTAGGTGTTGGGATAGTTTTATGCATGGAAATGACATAATCTGAATAAATATTGATCCACAAACTGAAAGGAGAGGGACCACAGAGGTAGACCCACCCAGCGCACTATACGTGAAGGTAAGGATTTCTGAATTGTCAATTAGTCCAAGTCTACAATGAGAATAAAATACTATATTTTAAATGAAGTTGGTCGGTGATTGATTTTTTATAAAAATAGAAATGTCCTGGCTCATGGTTTTGAGTGCTGCTAGTGTTTAACCTGAAAACGAGTAAAGAATATAAACAACCTTCAGAGTAACAGCCACGCAAAAGCGGGCATCCAGGAAGAAAAAACTTTCTTCCTCGTCGTTGATCTTCTATCGTGTGTTCCCACGTGGAAATGTGTACGGCAGCTGTACCACCCAGCAACCGTTCAATGAGCTGTGCGCGCTGTTAAAGTCTAGGGAATGGATATATGTGATGTTCAAGCCAATTTCTTATAATAAAATGCTATTATTATTTACAATAAATATAAATTTAAAATTGACTTAAATCACGAGATAGCTAGTAATTCATAATTCAACAAAGGTTCAAACTTTCTGTGTCAGCCTTGAAATCTAAGCATCTTTGGCTCCGCTAAGGCTATTAATATGATTAAATCAATTAGATCGAACTTGTTAGATAAATATATGATGAAGAATTGGAATATCATTCTTGAATATGTAAAATTAACTCAATCTTCGTGCTCACTCAATGATATTTACTGACTATCCCGTAGAACCGTAGGGAGTGGGATTGATTGTGGTGGTGGTGAGTTGAGTAGCATCCTCCTTTTCTTTTTCCTCGTTGGTTGCACACTTGCTTTTCATTAAAGAAAAATAAGTATGATCGTAAACCCTTGGCAAGTAACGACATAGAAGTTTGATGATGTTTTCTTTTCCTGTATTGTTCCCTTGTTTCATGCGGACCATATTTTCTCATTACAAAAACCATTGTGTTACAACTTTAATTTCTCATAATGTGATACATTAACATTGAAATGCTTATATTTAATTCACAACAAGAAGGATTGTTTCTACTACACTTGCCCGTATCAAATCAAATACCCGTGATGAGGTCCAAGTACTGTTGATGATGTTTGAGCTTTTGGGACAAAAATAGTTACCGTTTAATAATATCCTCCAATCACCAATTAAGCCCAAGTTGCAAAATTATATTCTTTCTCGATCCCTCAAGCGCGTGATCTAAGTGCATAGAATCCTGCAACCTATCTTTCCTCGCATTGTTGAGTCTCTCTCATTGCACAGAATTTGATGGATTTAACGAAAGTTCGTAGGAATAAAGGCAAATTAAAGGCAGCTTTTCACATGCATTAATCCCCATCCACTGCTGGAACCGGAATGGAGCTGCCAGCAACATATTATTCAGTAGCTGCGAGGTCTCATCAAAAGTTAGACTTTATTGATAGCCCCCTCTCCCTGCAGTAATATTCTTTTCCTTCATCAAAGTGCCGAGATTAGTTGTCTGCTCTTAAATGATTAAAAAAATGTATGGACCACGTCGGCACACGGGTTGGGACATTTCATCATTATATTTTTAATGAAATATTCATTCGTGATCACAATGATTTTCAAATAAATTTATTACTTCAAGTCTGACTTTTGTTCTTAATAAACAAGAACACAGGTTAAGCTGTGCAAATGGACAAGAAAATTAAGACAGATCAGATCAAAAGGCAAATGACAAACCTGTATGGGCCGGGTAAGGCTGTAAAAGCACATTTACATAATTTAAAATAAAATTTCTTCCACGTATTTATTTCGTAAACTGTAAATTACGTTGGAAAAATAGTTTTTGCTGTTAATCCAAATGGGCACGATGCATGCATCTTAAACAAGGGTCAATCATCATAATGTGAAAGTATATGGCCTTCCTTGGTGAGCAGGCCACTTAAATGTGTGTGTGTGTTAACTTCCTTAGATACATGATGAATGGTAACATCCAGTCTCTCATGAGCATGCTCTTGATCCTACCTTTAATTTGTGCATATTTAAACACACACGCGTACAAACATGCCAATATCATATTTGAGTTTGAGGCCTTATCGATGCTTCTACCTACTGATATCGCTGCTAAGGGGAGATTTGGGAAGTGATCAATCCTTTTGAATGAGATTGATAGGAGTCAGAAAAGACATTACCCTCGTAACGAGCACTTTTTCCTCCTCAACAGAGGTTGATGACTTTCAAGAATGGCTAAGAGTCTAGCAACAAGGTTGGGTTGGTACTCCACAAAAAATCTATCCCAGGCCACTTGAGCGCTCTAACGATTTGGTAACAGTTTTGACTTTTAAGAATAGCACATAGCAGCAATCCTTGGCTTTGAATTTTCTAAGGAATCTTCAACAGTTAATTGATGGTAAGTTGTTTAAATGTATGCATGCATGCAAGCAAAAAGTCAAAAACCTCGCACGCATTGATTGCCATTAAATAATTAAGGATATAAATATCTCTTATACTTAAACAGGAATCGTTGTGAATTAACGAATGGAAAAAAAAAATAGTCCCACCTCAGAACAAAACTTTCACGCGTTGTCATGTCAAACTGACAATTAGAGAAAGCGATGGGATCGAGCGACCGACCGTTTAATATTGGAGATCCTGCACACACGCACAGAATTGTTTAAGAAAACATTTATTCATTAAGGTAAATAACACGTTAAGGTTAAATCTAGCCGAAAGAGTAACTACCTCGTAATGTAATGAATCAAATTTTGAATTCCTATAAAAAAGATACATATATTTAATGCATGATAATGTCTTAAATAAAATTGTCTCCAATAAAAAAATGGATGTGTTTAACAAATGAAAAAGTAAATAACATAGCTTTGTAGAAGTCATCAATATCTATAATCTCACAGGGTTTCTTGTTATAATGAGTATTAGATTGGGAAGCCTCACAAAAGAAATGTGCTTTATAGATTCAATGAGCCCTCCTACCCAATGGCCCAATCTTTTACATTGAGTTATCTATTTAGACTAGTCATAATCAACAGGTAAGTCATTTGATATAATCTCTCTGTTACTATTATCATCATAGCATTTCCTTTTTTTTAAAAAAAAAAAAAGGTAGATGGTAAAATTAATTAAAGGCTAGCTTTTTCTTCGGGGTTGGATTCTTGCCCTTTTGATAGCAAGTTGTTGGCATGTGTATTACTACACTCCACTAGAAGCAGCAAGACTGCGAAAATTGAAGCTGAGCTGCTTCATTCACTGACATGGAGAAACGTACCAAACTTAATCCCATCATGTGGTCCCTATATATATATAGCCCTCTTGCATTTTTCTGTCAAATGTGTGGTTACTAGTAAATACTTTTTAAAAAAGCCCCAATACAGTCATTATCCAATATAAGAAGAGAAAAGGATCTAGTCATGTAATGCAGCAAAAACGATAAATACTTGGTTTCATTATTATCTCTTCCCCTCAACTTTACTAATACCACGTAGTTAGCTAGTAGCTTTGTATGAAAAAAAAAGAAGGAAAGAAATATGAACAAGGTTAATGATATATATCAGAATATCAGATAGTTTTAAAAGGATTGACAAGTTTCATATTAATTTCTGCCAATAATAATAATAATAATTAATATACTTGCAAAAGGTCAACGTATAGGAGTGCAGCTAGCATATAGCTAGAAAAGGACAAGCACTTGTGGTCTGAAATAACAATGATGATGATGATAAAACATGCACAAATCCGAATTAAACATCCTTTTGTGATTTTTCCAAATCCATAGCACTGTGCACTTATGGACACAAGGTTGAAGCCTTCTCCATATAAAAAATAAATAAAATAAAATCCACTTGCTTCAGTTTTTGGACCTAGCATCCAATAAAACACAATTATATTCAGGACAGGTATAGGACAGTGACACTAGTTCTATATTTAATGCTACAAATAGAACAGCATGCCAAAAAAGAAACTATAACAGAAGAGCTATTCATACATACATACATATAAATAGCTATAGACAACTCGCCATATTATTTCAAGAGAGAAGAAAAAGGCAAAATACATATCTCCATTCTTCAGCATTATTTGCTTATATATAATATATAGACACACACACACACACACATCATGCAAGCTGGGAAGATGAGTAGATACACAATAAGCTTTCTTGGTAAGATCTCATTGGTGGATCAAGTTGCATTCTATCTATCAATCTATCTATCTGCCGTCGTGTCATGTGATGATTGGCTCCTTATCATTTCATTAACATTAATTTGTTGCCAACAACTATATGACATTATGTGCATTATATATATGATTAATAGAACCAATAAGAGAAGCCAAAGAGATTCAACCATAGATTCCAGCCACCCCAACCACCACCAATCCAACTTACTATATATGTGTGTGCGCGCGCGCGCGTTACAAATGTTGCCGCCACACAACCCACTGACATCGTTTTATCCATTGTTATTATTATCATTAATTATTATTTTCTTCTCATCCTGGTACTAGTTGCCGTTATTTTTATCATAGGCGCCACTCACCGCTCTTTTTATTACTTAAATTAGAGTTACAGTTGTAGTAGTAGTTGTTATTTAGGTCAGCTCCAACTGTTGAAGCCATTTGTTATTAGTTAATTAAATAGTTTATTGATAAAGAAAGAATAGATAGGAGTATTTGCAGCGGAGGAAATAAATATAGAAATATGGGTGCATGCTATATGGTTTTCCACGGAAATAATTAGAGTGACGCTGAATGGGGCAGCTTCATAAAATATTAAATAATAATAAAAATCCATCCAATATTATTCTTAAAGAGGAGTTTGCATCCTTACGCGGAAGGAACAAGTGAACAAGACATATTGAATAACAAGTTGATGCCGAGCCTTCTCAGGCTCATTTAATTAAGTAATTAATTAATTCACGACTTTGAGATTTATAGTTTGTTTGGATTAACTTTTGAACAGTGATTTTACGCAATTTGAGATACATATGTGAGAAGAGTTTTATCTCAATTTATGTAAAAGTTATTCTAGAGGGGTTGACAAACAAGCCGACCACACGACCAATTTTGAAGGCAGGCTATCTTGACATAATTAATTTATAGAGAGAAAACATAGTTCTAATTCTAGATACAAGAGTTAGATAAAAAAAATTTATTTAAATCTTAAATATATAATCTCAATACATTCTATACTCTAAACTTGTAATTTTTTTCCCACGGTAAATTTTTCAGCACAAAACTTATTTTAGAAAAATCAACCCGTATAAATAACTAATTCAACAAAGTTATCCAGGGAGTATTATTGGGTAAAAAATATTTATCGTATTCATGGATGGGAAGCAAGAACCAATTTGACAAACATCATAATAACGACTTCATTATTCTTTTTATCTATGAACAAAACAGCACCATTAGCACAATATTACAAACCAACTGTAAAGAAAGAGGTTTGGTCGGATACAGAAAAATGTTAGTTGTAACACAAACTCAACAAAAAGAAAATGACTGTTCTGATGAAATTCAATTGTTGTCTCAACCTCATCGGTCCAACAAAAAGCAATCCTTCAAAGTCAATCCTCAGTCTCGGCTTTGGACGGCCATGCACAAAAGAGTGTGATCACATCACATGATAGTACAGCGGCTCCTTTCTTCGGTTGGCTGAGAGTTTACTTGCTGCGGTCTCTGTGGCTCCGATGGGTTATATGTAAATTCCGAAGTATCAAGTCCATACTGGATTTTGACCCCCAAAAAAAAAAAAAAAAAAGTCCATACTGGATTAGAGAGCAGTGCTAGCATCATAAGCCTTCATAATAATACAGATGATAAGCGAAGCTGTCATCACTATAGTCATTCCAAATGCCCAAAAAAAAACAAAGGGGTCCAGAACAGGATGAGTAGGTTAACAATGGATCAACAATTCTTAAGGTTGACGGACACAGTTCCGTAATTGACTGGGGAAAAACATGCATGCAAAAATGATATCCTGCCTATGTGGCATTGTAGAAACAATAGACATTATTCAGTTTTAGGCTTTTAGCCATTTATGAACAAGTGAATATGACTGATTACTTGAAAAGGTAATCTAGATTACAATACTTCATTTACCTTACAGACAGAAATTTGGCAAATGCAGACAGAAATCTCATCAACTAGAAAACTTGTCACAATCTTATTGCTGCATGAATCCATGATTCAAGCAAAAAAAAAATGTACTCAGAAAATTATTAGTATGGACAAGTATGATAAAAATCTTATCAATTCTCCATGGAGACAAGCAGATGTCAGAGTCCCATAACAAAGATAACATAAAATGAACGACGAAGGAAAAGACAGCACCTTCTCCCGCATCCGTGCGCTCCAGGCATCATTTCTGCTTGGATGTTGGTCGAGTGTCCCTGCGACTGGTATACCTGTTGCAGGGGGCCCTGGTTTGTTGAGCAACGGCTGCCGAATCTGAGGCCTAGGAGCAATGAACTCATCATCACTGTCATATTCTGCTGGCCTATTTACAGCCCTAACAATAATCGCTAACAAGAAAAGAAGGGCCTGCAATTCCAAGCACAATCCTTAGACAAACATATAAAAGTAGAGTTCCGCTAAACACCAACTAACACCAATAAAAAATCTCAAATTTTGTTAACACTGATGATACGCAAGAAGATTTCTTTTCTGCGGTCGCTATTTCCATTTTCAGGTGGTTGGTTAGCAAGAGAGAAGTGCCGCACCAGACCAACATACACAGTAAGGCATCTCACAGGAATCGACCACCCTAGAAATATCGGATTTCATAGTGGACTGATACTGAATTAATGAAAATTGCCCAAGTTGTCTATGTCTGTGCCTCAGTTCTATATTTTATCTCTCCTCTTCTCTTCCTGACTTG
>QFDD01004865.1:0-11045 GCA_006871305.1 Vachellia collinsii | reverse complement strand
GTAATTGATATTATGCAATCTTTTAAGCAGCGTACGCGTGTACATGAACTTCGAATAGAATCATGTATCATAATCTTTTTTACTCATTCCTAAAAATTCAGTTCTTGTCCGTTCTTGTGGGAAAGAATATATGATTCCTTGTTAGGTTTCAGATCTTCCTGGACACCTGTTATCCCAGGATTGTTCATGCATGGTGTTTTTCATAATTGATAATGTATATTAAGATCTGAACACATGCATGGTCGCTTCTTAATTATAATGCAAGGCTATAATGCTTTTTTTTTTTTTTAAGTACATGTATTTTCGTAATTCTATTTGAGATAATATCGGACGTTATAAATGGACACATCTCAGAATAGGGATTTAAATATTCATTCGTCATGTTCTAAGGAAATAACTCATTTTGCTACATTCAACTCTTATTGGCAGTATAAGACTGTATTGATAGTAAATAAATATGGACAATGAGTCAAACAAAAAACATATGGCTTCCAATATTATTAGATTACGCCTTTCTAATTTTCTTGTTCCGATTAAAACTAACGTTTTTAAAGGCGCATTATATTCATTAAATCAAAGTAAACAGTAATTCACAGTTTAATCATCTGATTGAGGCAAAATTGTATCATAAATTAGCTTCACGACAGAGCACACAATAATTTGTTAGATTATCACTAACAACGGGCGATCAATAAAAAATTGACCCTTGGCTGTTTGGATCCTCATGAGCCACTTTTGATGATAATAATAAGAACACACAATGAAAAAAGATAATGGTTACGATATGGAATTTTCATATTGAATAGAAAAAACAGGTGAAAAGGAAGCAGACAAGGGATAACTACTAATCAATATATATAAAAGCTGAAGAAAACAATGAAGGTTCCTTTCACTTGGGTTTGTCCCAAATTTGGTCCCATTATTGCAGAAACAGACCTCGTAGACACAGACCTGTTGCCCAATAAACCGTAAAGGCACAATTTTATCTTCTTCTTCTTCTTCTTTACATTATTTTACTTGGGGGTTTGCAAGGTTTTTAGATCACCGAGGAAACTTCATGTTTTCCGACTTCGTAGCTTCCTGGAGCTACATGAATTGCTGAAGCTCAGCAATCTGACGACCTCTCTGCTTGCGTTTGACTGAGTTCATATTTCTTTGGGTTAGTTAAGGTTGAAGCCTTGAGAAAGGAAGTGGTTAAGATACTCATGAAAGGTGATGAGCTTCCTCAACCTATTAAATCTAAACTGTCTAGATCTGATTCTTTTATTTTTATAAAAAAGTTATTTTAATAGGTATAAAATATAAAATCAAATTAATCTCTTAATTATTATATTTTCAAATAATGATTTTTTATAAAAAGAAGTTGAGTTTTTAAAAAATCAGAGTGTCCAAAAATAAATCTAGATAGCTCAGATTTAATGGATTGGAGAAGCTCATCACTTTGATGAGCATCCTAACTAGTGAAGCTGGGAAAACGAGCCCAACCTGCTAGTTGAAGGAGGGTTTAGGCTTCAAAAAATGTAGCCAGCCAAAATGCGGGCTGCATGAGCCCGACCTGCATAACCAGCTAGCCTGCCTATTTTTTCTTACAGTGTTAAATCTTCATGAACCATACAACACATGATTGTATATACTTACTTTCATTTTATCGTTATTCATGTATCAAAATGAATATTTTTTTTAAAAAAAATGTTTAGAATTAAAATAAATAAAATTTAGTAAATATATTATAATTACTAAATAATATATAAAAATTTATTCCAAAGATGCTTTTTGAAGCCAATTAATTTCATGTTAATTATTTTTGTAAATATTTATATTTATTAAAATTTATAAATATATTAAAAAATTAAAAATTAAAATAAAAAAAGTGGCGGTTTGGCTCACCAGCCCGTTTTTCAGCTCTACTAACCAAGTCCTTTAAAACATATGTTCACATTTAATGTTTAACATGATTGCTTCTAATAAAAAATTACTTAAACATACTGAAATTTGTTTGAATTTTTGACAAAAAAGATTGAGTACTGCCCTCATTTCATCAAATGTAATTACCTTTTATTAAAAAAGTTTGGATTAATTTTTTAAATGATTTTACGCAATTCAAAATAAATATGTAAAAAGAATTTTATATATGAAAATGTTTTTAAAATTAATTTTGAGTGTTTGATAGTCTTGTTTTATATTTAATACGGAACGAATAAATGGTTTTACTGTCGTTACTTGAGACAAATACACAACAAAAGACAAGACATCCAATTAGATCCTACCCCAACATTAGCACCAGGAAACGGGCTGGCCCGCGGGTTGGCAGGCCAACCCGCTGGCCAAACGGTGCGGGCTGTGCAGCCCGCACCTTGGTGAGCTGGGAAAACCCCAGCCCAGGCTCGCCATGGCTGGCCCGCCATTTTTTATTTTTTTTTAAATTTTTTTTAATTTTTTAATTTTTAATTTTTAATATATATTTATAAATTTAAATAAACATAAATATTTATAAAAAATAATTAATATGAAGTTAATTGGCTTCAAAACTCATATTTGGAATAAATTTTCATATATTATTTAGTAATTATGATATATTTAATAAATTTTATTTATTTTAATCCTAAACATTTTTAAAAAAATATTCATTTTGATATATAAATAACAATAAGATAGAAACAAGTATATACAATTATGTGTTGTGTGTTTCATGAAGATTTAATATTGTAAAAAATTTGTTTAAAAATTAACTTTTTAAAAAAAAATAGGTGGGTTGGCGGGCCAACCTGCCAACCCGTGGGTTATGCGGGCCGGGCCTGTGCAGCCCGCATTTAAAATGCAGCCCGAACCCGCCTCCAACCCGCGGGTTGGACCCGTTTTCCCGGTACTACCCAACATGCACGCCGAACCTCTACACGTGTAATTCATTGAGCATATTTTACAAAAATATATTATGCTCCAAACTTATGAATCAAACAGTTTGTTTGGAGTCGAAAAGAAAAAAAATAGTTTGTTTGGAAGGAACCACTCTATTAAATATAAATAAACTAAACTAATTATAAATACTTCCCATAAATATCGTATTCAAAGGCTCTTTTTTCCTTCCTTAAGAATTCAAATGCATTTTCAAATGCTAACTCAATGCCTATTTAGAAAATCGATGGGCAAATAATCATTGACTAAAATATATTTTAAAAAATGAGTTTTGTCCATAATTCATTTTAATAGAATGCATTTATATTTGAATAAACAGTAGATTCAAAATAATTTTGGTAGAATACATTATGTTTTTGCTCAGAATGCATTTTAAAAGAAGGAGTTATCAAACGCTGAAATCTACAAGTTAACGGATTTTTGAATCCAAAATGCATTTTGAACATTCAAAAAAGTTATCAAACAAGCACTCATACACTTTTTACAAATGTGGCAAGAACAAAAAGTCCCTCCAAAAGTCGGAAGTTTCAACACCGCACCACACTCACCTATGCAACAGCGTACAGCCCTATAGACAAATTTGGTCTAACATTCTTATTTCAAATATTGCCACACTGCAATATATCCTCTGTAGGATTGTGGGCACTTTGCATATCTTTAACTCCAGAAAAAAAAAAAAGTTTAGTCAGTAAATACGGACTCTCCTGGAAATTTGTCTGATAAAAAGCAAACACCTAATCTTCGAATAGTGCAAGAGAGTACGTTGTACAAGCTGTCAAATGACAATTCTCAGAAACAGTATGCACCAGATTATCGTCCTAACAATCCAACCCGATCCTTTTGTACAGCCTGTGTTAAGTTGATATCGAAGAGCTCACAACGTATGGGCATCTCCATCTCATAGAATGGGTTCTTCAGAACATAATCGGTGTACAACTCATATATCAATTTCAGAAGAGTTTCCATGTGCTGGGCTCCAGGCTCACAGACCACAAAAAATTTTGTCCCTGCATGGATGAAGAAAAGAACTAATGTCTGATTCCTGGACTAGTATCAACATCAATATCTTAAGCAAGCAAGCACCTTGGAATAGCAAAATATAGCTTAACCTTAATTATCAAGAGCTTCAGACAAACTTAGACTACATGTTTACTTCATAGCATTCTGGCCGGACCATAGGTACATCCGTCTATGCAAGGCCTTATAATGGTGTGAAGATAAAAATATGGAGGCTAGCCTTGGAATATATCAATCAGACATGGGTTAATAAAAATTCTCTATTTTCTTGTATCCAAAATCCATTCTTCATTTAATACACCAAAACACTGATATATTTCAACTAATTCAAATGCCTAATATGATGAGTTGAAGATCATGAATGCAATAAAATACCTGTAAGTGACTGGAAGCAATGAAGATCGAATGTATCAGCTTGCAGAAGTTCAATCCCTGAACAACCAGAAACCGGTGATAACTGTTGAGAGATGGCATGCATTGAATGCCACAAACTAGCCACTCTTAAACTGTCATTGGTATCCATTCTTCCAGCAGAACCATAATCCTGTACACAAGAAATTTCATCCTCAGAAGCTACCATTAAAATATTGAAATTATCTTTTGTTCGTTTAGTTTACCGAAGTCAGAAAAGAAAGTTGAAGCTATTTCCATTCATGAGTTCCCTGGACTCTGATGGGCCAAGCTTGTATTTGCTAGTGGGTTGTGAGGTCTAAGATGTGAGAGGGCAAGAGTGAGTGCAGCGTATAAGGAAGGAGTGTAATCAGCGAGCGATTAAAATTGGGGAAGTTTTCAGTATAGAGCTTCCTTTCTATTTTCAGTATTTCCAACTGGTTAGATTATACTCTGGCACCACAACCCCATTTTCACGGTTTAGGCTGCTCCCATTTTGCTTGCCACTACTACGGGGAATTGCCTTCGCTTTCTTACATTTATCATCATTTGAATATTGGAGTTGGCTTCCATCAGACAACCAAAATACAAGTTAAATTACCAATCATATAGAAATGAAAATTTTCTGGGGAAGGCAAAAATCAGAGAACAAAGTCTCAAGGGTTGAAAGAAAAAAATTCAAATGTCTGCTTGAGTATGCAAGGGAAAGAGAATTTAGAACTAATGCTGTACCTTATAATAGATCAATCCACCAGATTTATTGATGATGTAAAGGCTGTAGATTGCCGCCATTCCAAAATCCCTTTCCACAATCTAAAGGTGAACATGGAAGCATACAAGGAATTCCAAGGCATAAGTATCTTATTGAAGAAATTGTGTGTGTGTTTAGAAATTCATTTATCATGCAAAACAATAGTCATCGAGCACTTGTGATCTCCAAATGATTCATAAGAAAACTCCACATGCTTTTGAAATGAAAGTTATTGAATAGAACAAATTAATTCCCTTAATTTAGAAAAATCCTTGTTTAGATAAGTGATATCAAAGTCAGGATTCCACTGTAGAATTTATTGAAAGAAATAAAATAAATTGACTATAATATTTCATTTATAATTTAGATGTGAAAGTATGTGGCCTTTGCTCCACATGGGACATAAACATCAACAACAAAAGATCCCAAGCTTGCATTGTTTTTAAGAAACCAAATCTCATATTTCCAAAATAAAGTTGCTTCATAACACTATATAACACTCTTGAAACTAGTAATCAGAACTAATTATTACACAATATCAAATGTCATGAAACGCAATAAATTCAGCATGCATTATAGCATAGGCATAATTTCAATGGTACAAATAGATTCAACCGCCTATGTATATTGATGCTTGAATACATGGGTTTTGGTATTTGCACCAGTGAAATTATGCATATGCTACAATGCATGAGTCAGTATGCAAATGAATCTATTGCGTTTCATGGCATTTAATATTATGTAATAATTAGTTCTAATTACTAGTTTTAAAAATGTTATATGGTGTCATAAAGCAAGGACTTGGTTTCTTAAAAACTATGCAAGTTTGGGATCTTTTGTTGTTGATGTTTATGTCCCATGTGGAGCTAAGGCCACATACTTTATGCTGATGTTCTTTTCTGCAACAAACTACACATGGAACAGTACAGATACTCAATTTAGTTTTCTGCAACAAACTACACATGTATATACCGTGTATACATCTCATATGTAAAACACATCAAACAGGACAAACTAAATTGAAGAAGAAAAGCTGAAATTAAACTTGGTTGAGTTCAGGAGACTGGAGAATTATAAAAGCTCGAGGTCAATCGCTGATTTCACAAGCCTGAAGCCGCTGAAGAACTATAAAAACTTGTATATGTTCCAAGTAACCATCAAATCTATAAGAGACAGGAAGTGGAAGAATTATATATATATATGGGGTAGGGTAGATTAATCATAATGGTTGCTAGTATTAACACCCAAGTAAAGCAATCAGATCAAAGCCTCCGGCGATTGGGTGTAAAGGAAAACAGAGGCGAGCTCAAAGCCAAGGAAAGCAGTAAAGACTAAAGGGTAAAGGCGAGCTGCGACCTGAGGCTGCGAGCAGAGCTGGGCGACAGGGTGTGTTTGCTTCAAAGCCTCCGGCGACTGGGCGTGGGCAACCTGAGGCTGCGAGCAGATCACGACCACGAAGACGAAGGACTGGGCGAGCACGACTGCGACTGCGAGGCGAGGGCACGAGTACGAGCACAACTGGCGTGGCCGGCAGCGAAGGACTGGGCGTGGCGTGGCTGCGTGGGCGGCGGGGGCGGCGGCGGCAAGGGCACGAGCACGAAACTGCAGGGTGCCGAGACCGAGAGACCGAGATGGAGACTCCTGCGGCTTGCATCTTGCATCTTGCCTGGTTGCCCTTTACTCCTAGGCTTAGATTATTCATGATTTAAAAATTAAAAATATATTATAAACGGTGGGTACAGACAGCCTGAAACTATAACCGTAGCCCGTCCTGTTAAGGGGAGCTCCTTAACTGTTTAAACCCAACCGCTACGGATTGCTTTTTGGGTGGGTCTAAAATGGCAAAATATCTACTATGCATGGGCGTATCTATCAAATTTTGGGTCATTTACTCAACCCTAATTCTGCTTAAAAAAAATGATTTTTCACTGAATATTTGTTTTGCAAGTTTGATGTGGTCACATTAAACGCCTCCGATACATTCCATGATTCTTGTACATATTTCAGTACTCAATAGTTTTGAATATAAAATAATAGTGCCCAACTGGTTTCTTTTAAAAAGGTAAGCTTCCGAGCAATTTAATGCCTAATTGAATTAATAGAAAAAGCTGCTTTTTCATTTTAATTTACGATTTACAAAATAAGTGTATAAAACAAATTTTATCTTATGTAAAAGTGCTTAATTGCTCAAAAGCACAGGTCAACAGTCGATTACAAAGAAGAATCGTTCGAAAGCATAGAAAATCAACTGTAACAACTTGTTAATATCAAAACCTATAATAAATATTCAAATTTTATAAGGCTAACGACTAAAAAAACTTGTGAAACAATATTAGGCTTTAGCCCATTTGTATGTATAAATAAATAAGACTAAGTGTAAAAAATGTAATCTGGCATCCTTGATCTATGACTTCATAAATTCTTCCTCAGTCTGAACCTTCCAGTTCATCTCCGGGAAACTAGCAAGTGTCCCTCAGAAGCCACCAACCATTTTATTATGCGAAATGAAGGCCCTCCTCTATGTGGTTTTAGATGCCATAACACACTTCCAACACAAGGAATTTTCAGCTTTCAGCTTTCAAGTTAACAGACACTGGGATAGAACTTGGATGACATCTTAAAGGCTTCTGGGTCCGCAATGACCTGTACAGTTTTGGATACTGCTTCAGCATCTTTCAAGTTTGTGTTGCAACCCCATACGCGAATAACGAGTCTCCGACACTTGGGTGATGACTGCTTAAGATACGTCTTGTACCAGTCGACGACGTCTTTCTTGCTTGTGCTTCTCAGTTCTTCTGCTTCCTTCTTCGACATGTCAAAGATATACCTGAACATTAATAATTGTTTTCTGGTCAGATAAACACTCATTGCAGCAACAAATCGGGAGGATGTGTTTTTTTTCACCGGGATGTTAATCTACTATCATCCAGTACCTTTTATCAACAATCTGATTCCAATATCTATTGGTTTCATACGAAAGTGACGGATCCCTTTCCAGCAGCTTTGCCATTAACCCACTTCTGTAATGCTCAAAGGAATCACCATCAAGCCCTTCCTGCAATTCCCATTGTTGTTTCCAAAATAAGTCTTCATTTGGCAATTATGCAGCAAATGCAAGTATAAGCATATTTTATAAACAATTTTTTTCAATTCTAGAGGAAGATATTCATCCTTAATAGGTTTAAGTATTCAGACACTGATTCAAAGAATAAGCAGAGAAGAACCTCAAATAAAAAGAACACATGCAAGGAAAATGGGAAGAGAAGACCGTAGATAGCCATCTCAAGCTGATTGTGTTACTAAAGCTGAGTTTCCAAAAATCTAGTCGATACACACTTTTCAGATGATATTACAAAATTTTCAGAACCAGCAGCTTTGTCTTGTTTTGTTTTCAATTAGATGAAAACTCAACGTAAACAAGAAAACAATTTGATGTTGGAGGAAGTCAAATATGCATTTAGAAACTGTAATAGAAGTTTCCAAGTCTCAAACAACATTTTCTCTCCTTTTTTATTACCTGATTTCAAATATTGGAGACTAAATTCGATATTAGGGAAGTATTAAGCAAGGCTGTAAGATTACTCATTTTCTGATATCTGGATAAGAAACGACTCGTGTATGGAGTATGACTGTATAATAATGTCAATATTCATTTCAGAATCTGCTGATTATATGCTCTAAGCATTTTTAAGCCAAAAAAAACCTCCTAGCATTTTATTATTCAGCCTAATTTTTTTCCTTTATCCTAAATTGTAAGGCTTACTATAACTTTTTAAGCACACAAATTTCTTCTAATCTTCGTTAGGGTCCATATTAAGCAATTAAAATGTGATGTGGAAGAGGAAGGGACTAGGAATACTTGCCAACAATTGTTCCAGGCCATCTATGAAGTTATCAATTCTCCCTTGCAAGTAAATCGGGTTGTACTCAGATGACTGAACGCAGAAACAAAACCCAAAAACACGGTATGTTAATCGTGGGCTACATTCAACAACATAACCAAGCTGCTCCTTTGTCCTGGATCCAGAAATATATTAAGATTTTCAGGCCCCCAAGACTGAAACAAGGATATGGAAGGGAAATAAAAGAATTAAGAAAATAGCAACGCCAACTTCAAATAAGTTGTTTATTGCAGCATGATATTATAAAAATTTGAAACTGTAAATTCAGAAATGGCAAGTAATATGCATTACAAGTAATATGATACCATGAGGATGTCAGTAACATATGATTTGAAATTTTGAACTACTTGCAATGAAACAAGTTTATCAGAATGCCAGAACAGAAGCAACGTTTCAATTCAGAGCAGATGACACATTCATATCATCAACAGCAGTCCAAGAACATTTTGGCTTTTGTTTGTCATGATGAAGCAGATAAAAAGCAACAAATTTGCTCGTGATAATCATTTCTTTTAAATGAACTATGGATTCCAACTGCAACCCTGCTTAAACAAGGCATAAGAGATACATCCTCGTGAACAAAACTCCCATCAAAATCCAAGGTAAAATATGCGATAACTATGGCATCAGATTATCACCTCAGTTGGTTGAAAAGAGGTTCTTCTACTATTTCATCAAAAAGATCAATCAAAGCTTTCAATTTAGTTGATCCCATCCCAACATCTTGATCAATTTGAAAGTAAAGCTGCATAAATAGCCAAAACAAAGTAAGCATACCAAAAGTGATAGAAATTATTAAAACGCATTACTTTTGGATGGTAAAGGTGAACTACCATATTCACCAAAAAAAAAAAGGTGAAATGCCAGCAAAAAATCAATTCTGCTGAAATTACCTCAACCACAGAGTTCTTTTCCAACTTGTTCTTCACACTAATATCTCTAACAAGGTTTGCACTTGACGGCAGGCAAATAACATGCTCAGCATGCCTCAACTCATTAGGGAGTGGTTGTACAGGAAAATTCATCTTAAATATATTTGATAGGCTAATGGCCTCTTCTTCAGACAGGTTTCCGTGGCAAAGGCCTTCAATGTAAAGCTGTGCAAAGTACAGTCAAAAGACATGATTTAGGAACAAAGTATAGTCAGAAGACTATAATAAGCATAAAGAATCTACTGAAACAATGTTTAAAAAAATAATCATATTCACCTGGGAACGAAGATCGGGAATAAATGCCTTCAGATCATCAAGAAACAAATTATTTAGATGACTCAGTTTCTCATCAACATCATAGAAGCTCTTGCATAAAACTTGTAATCTCAAATATGATGAATGGCTTAAAGGCTTCATGTTTGTGTTCTTTAAAGTTCTCTTCATGTCTTCTTTTATAACCTGTCCATCGGCATTATTCCATGAGAACAAAAGAAACAGGGAGTAAAACACAATTTGAAAGAGATGCAAAGAAACATGCCACATACCTTGAATCGATCATCAGTTGGTATAAAAGATCTGGCCACAGACAGTAGTTTAGATAACAGAACTGGGAGCTTATCATTGAAACCATAGACCTTGAGCTCAAGCTTGTCACCAGCAAGAGAGACAGAAGTTTCTAACTTGGCAATGCTGGCCTGCAAGCAAAAGCACAGGATCATACAGAATGATATCTAAAAAAAGTTCCAAGAGATTGGTTTCTATCATTCAAACACAACGCTAATGATTATCATCTCCAAAAAAAACCATGATGAGACAAAAAATCTAATTACACTTAGATGAGGGTGACTGCCAATTGCAGTCATCAGCTCTTCAGCAAAACATGAAAAAAGTACTTTAGAAAGACTTGAAGAAAGAGACAAAAAATCCAAAACACTGCACATCATCATTGTTGTCACTTTCTACAAAGATATACTAAATGATAATATCTATGATTAATAACGGGCAGATCAATGGTCATCCATTTTATTACCCAGCGCACAGAGGGTTGTAGAAACAATGTGAATGGATGTTCGGATGGCACAGAAAGCTTTTAAACGAAAATCCGATAGATTGAAGACATCAAAACCAATTGTACTGAAA
>QFDD01004864.1:0-19343 GCA_006871305.1 Vachellia collinsii | reverse complement strand
AGAATGTACTTCATTGGAGACATTGCCAGCCTTGAATGATCTTTCAAACTTGAAATGTATTTACCTGAGTGGATGCAACATGCTTAAGTCAATATTTGGACTTCCTACCTCTCTTAAAATATTATATGCCGAAAAATGTACTTCATTGGAGACATTTCAAGCCTTAGACGATCTTTCAAACTTGAAATACATTTCCCTGAGTGGATGCAACATGCTTAAATCAATACCTGTACTTCCTCCCTCTCTTGAAAAATTAAATGCCATGGAATGCATTTCATTGGAGACATTGCCAGCCTTGAATGATATTTCAAGCTTGAAATCCATTTGCCTAGGTCGATGCAACATTCTTAAGTCAATACATGGACTTCCTGCTTCTCTTGAAGAATTACGTGTCAAAGAATGTACTTCATTGGAGACATTGCAAGCCTTGAACGATCTTTCAAACTTGAAATGCATTGACTTGGGTGGATGCAACATGCTTAAGTCAATACTTGGACTTCCTCCCTCTCTTGAACAATTATGTGCTAGAGAATGTACTTCATTGGAGACATTGCCAGCCTTGAACAATCTTTCAAGTTTGAAACGCATTGATATGGGTGGATGCAACATGCTTAAGTCAATACTTGGACTTCCTCCCGCTCTTGAAGAATTATGTGCCAGAGAATGTACTTCATTGGAGTCGTTGCCAGCCTTGAATGATCTTTCAAGCTTGAAACGCATTCACTTGAGGGGATGTAAAATACTTAAGTCAATACTTGGACTTCCTTCCTCTCCTAAAGAATTAGATGCCAGAGAATGTATTTCATTGGAGACATTGCCAGCCTTGAACAATCTTTCAAACTTTGAACGCATCGACCTACGTGGATGCAACATGCTTAAGTCAATACTTGGACTTCCTCCCTCTCTTGAAGAATTAGATGTTGGAAAATGTACTTCATTGGAGACATTACCATCATTGAACCATCTTTCAAGCTTGAAAGGCATTAATCTGAGTGGATGCAACATGCTTAAATCCATCCTTGGACTTCCTCCCTCTCTTGAAGAATTAGATGTTAGAGAATGTACTTCATTGGAGATATTGCCAGCCTTGAATGATCATTCAAGCTTGCAAGACATTAACCTGAGTGGATGCAACATGCTTAAGTCAATACTTGGACTTCCTCCTTCTCTTGAAGCTTTTCTTGCCGAAAAATGTACTTCATTGGAGACATTGCCAACATTGAACCATCTATCAAGCTTGAAATACATTTTCCTAAGTGGATGCAAAATGCTTAAGTCTATCATTGGACTTCCTCCCTCTCTTGAAGATTTATATGCTAGAGAATGTACTTCATTGGAGACATTGCAAGCCTTGAATGATCTTTCAAGATTGAAATGTATTGACCTGGGTGGATGCAACATGCTTAAGTCAATATCTGGACTTCCTCCCTCTCTTGAAGAATTAGATGCCAAAGAATGTACTTCATTGGAGACATTGCCAGCCTTGAATGATCTTTCAAACTTGAAATTCATTGACCTGAGTGGATGTAACATGCTTAAGTCAATATTTGAACTTCCTCCCTCTCTTGAAGCATTATATGTCGGAAAATGTACTTCATTGGAGACATTGCCAGCATTGAACCATCTTTCAAGCTTGAAACGCATTAACCTAAGTGGATGCAACATGCTTAAGTCCATCCTTGGACTTCCTCCCTCTCTTGAAGAATTAGATGCTAGAGAATGTACTTTATTGGAGACATTGGAAGCCTTGAACAGTCTTTCAAGCTTGAAACGTATTGACTTGGGTGGATGCAACATGCTTAAGTCAATACTTGGACTTCCTCCTTCTCTTGAAGAATTATATGCCGAAGAATGTACTTCATTGGAGACATTGCCAGCCTTGAATGATCTTTCAAGGTTGGAGCACATTCACCTGAGTGGATGCAAAATGCTTAAGTTTATCCTTGGACTTCCTCCCTCTCTTAAAGAATTAGATGTCAGAGAATGTACTTCATTGAAGACTTTACTAGCCTTAAACCATCTTTCAAGCTTGAAACGCATTGATTTGAGTGGATGCAACATGCTTAAATCAATACTTGGACTTCCTCCCTCTCTTGAAGTATTAGATGCCAGAGAAAGTACTTCATTGGAGACGATGCCAGCCTTGAACATTCTTTCAAGATTGAGACATATTGACCTTAGTGGATGAAAAATGCTTAAGTCGATACCTGAACTTCCTCCATTTCTTGATACATTAGATTCCAAAGAATATACTTCATTGGAGACATTGTGAACCTTGCAAAAAAGAAAGTGGGTTGTAGGTATTTGTGATGAAGATCAACTCCCTCCCACAAAGAGACTCAACAATTCTGGCATCTCTGAGCCAACTCCCCTATGTTTAGCCACTACTAAATCTAGGAAATATCATGATCACTTTCGTTGATATATTTTGGCAGGTATGATTTCTTACTTCTTTTGTATCATTAATTACAAACTAACCATTTTTGTATGAATGGACCTACCTTTCTATCATATGACATGATTTATGCATTGGTTCTTAAATTTTAAGCAAATTTTAAGGAGCAAATAGGTTGGATTGTAATATATAACTCTAATGCTATGCTGCATATTTGTTTGGGACTGATTTGGGAAATATGTCTAAATTTATGTTATGGCAATGAATTTGTGGTTCTGATTGGTTTGCAATGTAGCATAGATTTTGTTGATTATTATTGCATTGCTCACTTCTTTTGTTGGTTGTCATTTATTATATTCTTAAACATGTTACCCCAATCCAAATTTCTAAAAAATATACAAAAGACAAGCAAAAGGGTACATGTGGCCCAAAATTGAAGATGTAATGACTTAATTTGATGTGAGCAATGAAAAATTTTGCTATATGAGAAAAACACCATTCTTTCTTTTAAACAAAAATGGTTACTTTTTAATTTCCAAATCATTTTATTGATATGCTCTAATATCTTGCTCTCCATTTTTTCTTTTCTTAGAGTTAGCTGCTCAGCTTTTTTTTTTTTTTTGGGAAAGCATTGGCATTAATTAGGAAATTTCTTTGCAAAGAAGTTGAGTGAATACTCACTTAGTAGTAAATATTGTTCGCATACGTAAATTGTGACATGTATAGTTTGCACTAATCCTTTTTAGGCTTGTGACTTCTATTCATGAATTTTCACTTAATACTTATAAAAAAAAAAGTCACTGATTTCAACCATTTTGTTGATGGTAAGTGTCTTTAATTTGTGTTATAATGGAGAAATTAAAATAAAGCAGCTAAAAAGGTGAAATCTTCGTTTTTTGGTGAATTAAATTCCTCAATAATATACCATGTTGCCTTTCTTTTTAGGAAAAATTACATTAAGGTCCCAACCAACAGAAATAATTAAAAAGTTTCAACAAATATTTCACTAATTAAAAATTCCCAAGGGACCTCAATGTAAGACATTCTAATGTTTAGTTACCATTTTGCCCTCATTTCTTTTGAACTCTGCAACTCTCACTCATTGATGCTGATCAGCATCACTTTGGTCTTCATCATCGCTATGGTTTTCGATATTCGTGTTGATCATTGGCACCCCACATTTCTTGCAGATGCAAATGGAGGACATTGTGAAGTTGGCAACAACAATAAATTCTTGAACATGGATGCTTCAGTTCCAGAAAATGGGTCTTGAACTTAATTAGGTCCTCTATCTGCTTTGTGATCCTCTTGTCTATGCTATTCCCAACTTCTTCCTCCATCTTTATCTGTTTGGGTATTATCATTATTTTTTTGCCACCACTCTTTCTTGATGGTCAGAAAATTATGGAGGAAATGCTCCATCTTCAACTGCTAGATTTAAGTTATAAATTATTGTCTTGTTCATTTATGAAATCGAGTTTGCATTTCTCAAAGTGGTCATAATATGAAGACTTGGATTTGACTCACATTTTATATTCATCTAGTTTATGTTCTTTTATGAAATTTTTTTCTGTAAAATGGGAAAGACTATCTTAGTTTATGGTCTATTCTGCGGTAGGGGGTTTAAAGCTTGAATGGTTTTTCCTATTTCCACACGAAAACATTTCTCAAGTTAGAGCTCCCATTTTTGCAATTATGTTGATAGTGGTTGTTACAGTAAAAGTATGACATTCATTTGTTTTATACTTCTCAACTCTGAAAATTCCTTTTATGTAATAGTGATTGATAATTCTCCAATTTTTAATTGAGATATATTTCTGGATATCTTTAGACATTTATCAGTGTAATTTTAGAAGATTCTGAGTTTAAAATAATAAATCTATCAAGTGGTCCATTATCTTGAGGATTTATCGATATTAAATGAAAATATTAATTTAAAGTTTTTAAGAAGAAAAAGATTTGGATTTTTTTTTATTTTTTTTATTTTCTATATTCGATTATTTTATTTAGGACGGATAGAAAGAGAATATCTTGGTTTTAGATAAAGGATTTTTTTTTTAATTTTATCTTGATTTTATCTTTTTATCTTGGCGCGCACACGCTCACATGTATATAAAGAGGAGAGAGACCGTGTGGATCATCGTGAGAGCGGCGAGTTAGAGACAGCGAGAATTCTTCTTCATCAAAAGCTTCACCTTTCTTTTTCTTTCTTCATTTTTTTTTCTGCATGGTTTTCTTCCATCTAAATATTGTTATTGAAATGGTATTGATTAAAGTCATGTGTAGCTAATTTGTTTAGATATAGAGTAGTTATGAATTGATTTAAAGATTTGAATATATTTAGATCATTTAGTTATGTTTAATTTTAATTTTGTTTATCACTTTAAATTTATTGTCTGCTTAATGTCTTATCAATGTTAACTATGAATTCAGAAATTTAGATTAACATTGGAAGATGAATCTTAATTGAACCTTTAAAATGAGTAATGTAATATTAGAATTTATTCTAATTTACCATAAGGATAGGAATACATTTACTGAACTCATGTAATCTTGTTATAATGAAATTGATTTCTTTAATGCCTTTTGAACAAATATGTTAGGAACGATAACTTTAATTTGAGAGGGGATTGTAGGTGATAATTTTAATTTGACAAGTTAAAACGTTTAAATTGATAATTTAATATACAAATATTGACAAAAAATGGTTTATCTACTGGCAATTTGAAGTCCTTGGAAGATGCGAGTGCCGCCAATTTAGTCTTTTGTAGTTGATTAACATCATATTTTAGGGGATGAAAATGGAAATTTACTCAAAAAGTTGAATTCAAGTTTCAAATAGATGCATTCCTTCTACACTCTTAAAGGGACCTTGTGATGGTGACCATGTTCTTAATTTGTTAAGATTTAAGTTGAGAGCATTTCTTTGTTTTTTTTTTTTTCCCTTTTAGCGTGTTGACAAGGAGCAATTGCTTCCTACCCCAAGCTTGAATAAAATACAGTGAAGATGGAAAGACATTGTTACCCTTATCACTCTCCATTATTGTGAAGTAATCATGAATTTTTATGTTAGTGTTCTTGGATGACATGCTAATCTCATTTAGTACCAAATATATATTGTGACATTTGGTTTCCGATTATAAAAGTAATTATAAACTTTTTTAATAATAAATTAAATTCCTCCAGATCTGGTGCACTGCACACCCTATCTCTCTCTTCTCTCTCTCTCTAACACTCTCACTCATCGCTTCATTTTTACAACCCTACCCACCAATG
Source organism: Vachellia collinsii (assembly GCA_006871305.1). Classification (NCBI taxonomy): domain Eukaryota; kingdom Viridiplantae; phylum Streptophyta; class Magnoliopsida; order Fabales; family Fabaceae; genus Vachellia; species Vachellia collinsii. The sequence continues at coordinate 13,672 of QFDD01004864.1, read as the reverse complement.
ACGGGTGGTAAGCAGAGATTGATTTGTGGCAAACGTGAAAGAATTTAATATATTTATTTTTCAGTTTTGAATGTTTTATAGCCAACCCAGCGTTGGCTACGCCCGTCATCATCACTTCTTTCCAAATAAAAAATAACACATGCTCTTTCTTTCATTCTGTCTTAACCTTGAGAATTGAAGAAAAATCTCTCATTGAAAAATTAATTGTAAAATGGAACCTTTTATACATGTGTAATTGAGTTTTCATAATATGCAACTGAACTTTCACATATGTAACTGAGTAGGTCTTATTCTTCATTTAATTTTCTAATAGGGCGTTTTTCTACAATTTTCCCTTAACCATTTGGCTCCAAAACTCTTGAGGCAATGTTATCCATAGATAAAAGAGGCTATTGAAGGACAAGAGAAGATAATATGAGGCTTGAAGATAAAAATGAAGATTCACTTAATTATAATTTATGGTCCTTTGTGATTATAATAGTTTTGTATGTTGTGGTTAAACATGTAATACAAATGAAATGAAAATATGTATTTTCTTCATATCCTTGTGGACAACTATTGATTAGTTAGAGTGTCTACGTTGCCAAGTTAAGGTGTGTGCATTGACAAGTGGGGTGTGATTTAAATATTGTCTAATATCAAGTTATATTATGATGTGCAATTATTTTGTACAATCACTTGTCAATGTTAGAGTAATCGCTTTTCAATTGTGGTACTCTCACTTATCAATTTTGCAGAGGATTAAAAACTGATATAAAGTTTTGAGGCAATTTGATTTTTTTTTATATAATGCATTTTGGTTATAATGCAATATAATGTTTTGATATAAAATGAGTTGCTAATCGAAGAATCCTAACTTGTCAATGTTTGCATTCTGACTTGTTAATTATAACCCCCTTGATTGTATTGATATTTTTAAGACACGGTTAATTTAAGTATATATTATTTAAAATCAAATTATACCATAATTTTTTATAATATTTTTAACAGTAGTAAATTGACAAATGAAATTTGTTAATGTGTTAGAATTGGCAAGTGGTGTAGTTTGTATTTTGTATAATATCAGGTTATGATGTGCGATTACTTGTTATTACTGCACACTCACCTGGCAACGTCAACATAGTCACGCATTAATTACAGCATTCTTATTTATCAATTTCCCTGTTGATAAAAAATTGAAATAAAGTTTTGAATCAAGCTGCTCTTACTTAGTAATGTTGGCATCCTCACTTGTCAAAGTTAGTTAATTGTCAATGGAAGAACATTCACTTTTTAATGTTTACACCATCACTTGTTAAATATGGCAACCTAATTTGTTAATGCTTGCACCCTCAATTAATATTTTTGAGACAAAGTGAATGATTGCACCCTCACTTGTCAATACTCGCACCCTCACTTGTCAATGCTCACGTACTTACTTGGTAATGCTGGCATGCACCTTAAACTTGTTAAAGTGAGTTGTCAATAGAGAAACATTCACTTGTTAATATGTGCAAGTTAAATTGCCAATTTAGCCGTTTTAATTTGTCAATTTTCCTTTAATTTACACATTTTCATTTCAAAATTAAAAACAGATTGGTTGGTTCCACTGAGTTTAGCAATCCTACAACAATCTGCCTTGCCCGCACTTGAAAATCACATCCTGAAAACTTCACAACATTCTTCATTAAACGTTAAACTTAAAGCTAAACATGTTAGAGTAATTAGACATTTGCCCGCCTGCTCCATGAAATCTAATAAATATGTTGCATTATTCCCAATTTATTCATAATATCGCGAACTTTTCAAAAATTATGTCTGTTGCTCTCTCCCATTTCTAAATATACTTTTTTTTAATCATTTTGTAAAATTTGGGGAAAATAGGTAAATTGTTTTTTTATTAATTTAAAATAATTTATGACACTTTTTGGAAAATCACCCGTGACATTTAATAAGGAAAAATTTAATAATATGCATAAGCAAAAGAGTCTTAATAAATAAAGGTATCACAAGAAAGAAAAATTTAACCTGAGAAGGGTAAAGTGGTAATTGAATCTTTTCAATCTCTAGAGCTCAAGTTCCTTAGGACTTTTTAGTAAGTGAATGATTTCCTGGGACTTTCTAATTATTGTTTGTTCACTGAGACTGTAACGTGATTTTCCCTTCTTCTTATTGTCGGAGATAGAAGTAAAGTGTTACAGGCTAAGTTAACAAACACACTTGGCTACTGTTGATCTACTTGGGAAGGATGAAGGTCTTATATATTGAGCTCTTGCTTTTCTTCATCTTCTTACTTCCGTTTTCTTTTATGCCAACTACTGATTTATTTAAATGAACAAAATAAGATATTTAAATGAATATTTCCCAATTCTTTGCTTCTGCAGCTAAATAATTGGGGAAAAAAATACTTTTGCATTTGTCACTTCCCTAATATCTTGCTATAAGGTTCCTGCCATTGTGACTATAATTAACTTATATCTTAGGCTTATATATTGCTTGGACATATATTGATAGAAATGCAAAGGGTAATTGTGTCGATTATATTAGATATCTTGTTTAACATTCAACTATAAAAAAAGGTACTTGAAAAAAGACAAATAAAAAATTACTTTTAAGAGGGCTTCTAATTAAGTTGTTTTATTTTTATTTTCTATGTAATTTGAATATTCAAGGGACAATTTTGGATTTAGTTAATAGATTTGCTTTATCATTTAGATATTTTGAATCATCTTAAATATCTTTATAATACACCAGTAATTTATCTTTTAGGATATTATTTTAGATATATTAGTATTAATTTGAGATCTTATAGATATTATAGCATATTAATGTCCTTGATTTAATTTAAGTAGATAACATGATATTATTATATGTTCTTAATATTTTGACTCAAATTAGGGTTAGAAAGTTTCATTATTTAAGGATGTGTTGTATTAAGTATGAATAGTTGATGATTAAGAAGTTTTCTTTTATAAGTATTACTTTATATTGAGTATTCAGTATATAATACAGATTTCATCCGATAAATCCTGTATTATATATCCTAGCTCATTGCAAATTTGTTTATTTATCTTGCAACCATCTCTCTATCAACTTGCAGAAACAAAAAAGTCAAGCTCTTGGTAACTTTTCTTGTATATTAACCATTAGCGCACAATATTTAAGAAGAAAATGACTTACGTATGCTATATATTACATTGAACGCCTTGGAAGATGCATGTGCTGCCAATTTAGTCTTTAGGAGTTAATTAATGTAACAACGATCTTGCTTAACCGGTTACTTAACTCAATAAACAACAATTTAATAATTAACTATGACTATAAAAATTCTTAATTTATAATATAGGTTAACTAGCAAGAGATAACATTTCACATTAAAGAAAAACAACTAAACTTTTAAATTCCATGCCAATATCAAATTAATGGCTCAATACCAAGTTGTCCAACATAAAACGTATTCCTTCAAATAATTAATCACAAATCAGCACAGTGGGTCCGCCAAAATATTATAGTAGTATCAATGATAGGCCTCTGGCCTTCTAATAGTAATTTATAAAAAAAATATGATTCTAAGTATTTCAATTAAGGGTATAACAAAATATGAGTCCTATAATGGTGGTAATATACATCAATGCATCACATATAACAAAGGAGAAGGCTATACAACGATTATAGCCCAACTTAAGCCTCTGAAATCTTCCCAGAAGTCTTAGCACGGGAGCTATTGCCTGAAAAAATGTTAATAGCAATAGGGTGAGACAAAAGTCTCAGCAACCAGCAATTCAACTCAAAAGGCATACCAGCGAGTGCCAATGAGAGATAAAGAATAAATTGCATATAAAAATAATTTCATAAACCATACTCAATTTCTCAAACAGTTCAAACGGTTATCTTTATTCACATTTCACCATATATATATATCAACATCATCATAAATATCACAATAATCATAAAGGCCACGTGAATCAATATTAACATGATCGCTTTTCTTAAACACAGAGACTCCCTTGTAACTTTCCCACCTTATTTCCTCTGACTGAACCCATGGGCTAATGCTGTCCCATATGACTGGTAGCTACCCTAAAGAGCTAACCGTTCAAGTGATGTGGACTGGCCAGATCCACAGAGTACAAGTCCGGACCACTGATTCTTCCCTCAACATCAATGAGGTGTCATGGGCCCTCGTAGCACAATGGGCCTAGGATCATCTAGTGTACATCCGGAAGTCCTCAATCCTTGTTTCCTCTTTAATCATGCTAAATATCCACCCTTTATTTACTCTTTAATAATCTCCATTCCATAACAACATCTACCTCTCCCAATATCACATTAATTATGACACACTTGTATATATACATATAATTATTCACAGCACTTTTCAACCAATGATTTCATACTCAGAGGTCACAGTCAAATTACCAGAATATTTATCAAGAAGCATTTGCAAATATTGCTATTGTAATATATCAACTCTTTAACTCCAAATTTCACAATACGTTTTCCAATATTATGAATGCAAGATTTATCAAATAATAATATTTTTATGAAACTAAATTCAAAATCACTCACAAACATGTCCCAAGCATGCATAATAAGTAGAAATTGATTACCTCACCCCAAAGCAAGGATACACTACCACAACAATCCACAATCCAATGCTCAAATCATCAAATATAGTCAATCTACACAATTAATTTAATTACATATTAATGTAATACTACGAAAACAAAAATATATGACTTTAAATAAAACTCACTTCCTATTTAAATTTTAAGTCATCTAATAATTTCCTACTCACAATCATAATTCGAACTATCTATCCCATCCACACTTTTATCCTCCAATAGCTCTATTCCTCTTATCAAAATTATAACCAAAAATAATTTCTTCCACCTCCAAAAGAATTTCCAATATTTATATCTTCTCATAAACCATAAATCCAAACCACTCAATAATTAATGTAGGGTCCAATATACTAAAATAAATTATAAAACTCAAATTTAATGTATACAAAAATCATATAATCCCAAATAATAATCTGACTATCTAGAAAATTATTTTAAATTCTCAAATAAACTAATAAATAAAACTAAACTGATTAAAATGTTCCACTATTTTAGTTTTACAATTCTATAGTCTTATATTGTCGAGACTCAAAACTTGATACAAACCCTAACCCAGAAATTTACTCTATCCTACGAATAAATTACATCTTTAAATAGATCTAAAAGAGTAGAACAACTTTCATGAAGGAAGTTTAATGATTAGAAGACGTTTTACTCACCAAAATGATCTCCAAAAATCAAATTCTACATAAAAATGGAGGGAAGAAGCGAGAGAGAGGAGGCGCCGACGAGAAAACGCTTAGGACCCCATGTTTTCCATTTTCTCCCCCGTTTTTTTTATTTCTTTTTTTTAAATCATATGTTCCCATTTATTTTATAATAACAAAATATATATTTGGTTGAATCCATATTACTCAAATAGCTATAGAAAAATTTTAAATTATTATAAAATAAATATTCTCTAATGATAATTTTTAAAAAGAAAATTTTAGGATGTTACAATTAAGATCATATTTATTGGGTTTTAGGGGATGCAAATGGAAATTTAATGAGAAAGTTGGATTCAAGTTTCAAATATATCCGATTTTTGCAATGTAGTCGCTTCCTACCCCCAACCTTGTACAAAATGCAGTGAATATATAAATACATTTTTACCCTTTATCACTCTCCATTATTGTGAAGTAATTATAAATTTATATGTTAATATTCTTGGATGGGAACAAAGCGCCTTTTATTGATCAATAAGGTGATTTGATATGTTATTCTTGTTTAGTACCAAATATTGTGGCATTTTATGTCTCCGGATAGCACAAACATCATAGTCCCTTGCACTCTATCAGCCATTGACTGCATCATGTAAGCGTGTTATAGTTTTTATTTTGAAATAAATTGATATTTGTTTTTGGGTACAAATAAACCAATATTTCATTGTAGGGCAAATCTATCATGTGTATGCACAAGGGCCTTTAGGCTTTTTATATATTATCTGAGCCTAATAAACCAAAAAAAAAAAAAAGGCCCATTCACTTTTTCCCTGTGTGTATAGGTTTTTGGGGCCTTCAATGTTATTGACGTGGATCCAAATGGATTTTGTAAATTTTGGCGTGTGGAGTGTGAGTAAATATAAGGAGAGATATTGAAATATTTGAAAAGGGTCCCATGGAACTTTAAAATAAAAAAGGCTTCCACGCCATATTTTATTTAAATTTTTGAAGCAAATGGTGAAATCAGTAATCAAACCGTGCTAATTGACAAAAAAAGAAGAAGAAGAAGCCAAACTAATTAAAATATAAAATATAACAGAAAGCACACATATATGATTAATAATCAGTATGTTGTGTGTTAAATAAATCGCAGAATGCATGGCTTGCTTTATTTGAGTCTAAAGGCTCAGCCACACTAAGGTCTTGAAACAAGAAAGCGGGAGGGGAAAAAAGGCCTAATGAAAAGCAGTGCTTATAACATTATCCACAAGAGAATATTGCTCGTTTCTAATAATATTCAAACTGAAGAAATCAATTTGCCGCAGCTGCTTCACTTTTGGCATGAATGCCAAAAATATAAAGTTTGTATACGCAACTTGCAATTTGGTTGACTACAATAATTTGGTGAGACCATCTTCACTCCATATTTCTATGCATAATTCCTCAATACTTGGTACGGACCCCAGCTCCTTTTGAATTCTTCGATCTTTTGAAACAATTATGCTACCTCTATCCATTTGTAACATTCCAAATTTAAGATTTAAAAAGTTAAAAATAAAATCGAATTAGCTGACTATTAAGCCTAGTTGACTTGAATGTCTTAAGTATGTTGCAAGGAAAATATTTAAGATAATTATTAAGAATAATTGAGTAAACAATCTGAAATGTTATTTTGGGACTTAAAAGAATTTATAAAGATGCTTAATTCCGTAAAAGTGGCCTAAATAATTTTTAGGCAAAATCATGAGAATTAATGACCTATTTTCCCAAATAATTCAATAAAAGGTGAATATGCAAATTTAACAATAAAATTTTGTGTCAAAGGCATATAATATTATAAAGTTTTAGAGAATGCAAAACATGTGCATAAACTTTAAAAACCGGTGTAATTATACCACTGCCGTTAAGTTGAGGAAAACCAACGTTACTTTAGTGTATGTTAGACGATCTTCTTCTTTTTATCTCCCTCCTCACAATCTATCGGACCCAACCAAGTCATTTCCCAAAACCTCGATTCCGTTCACCACTAATTAAAGGAATGCAAAACTAAACAGAAAAATTGTAATCCCAAAAAATCACTCTTGACTCGCCATTGTCAAACTGCGACACTCTAGAAGAAGGCCTGAAGATTCTTCTGGTTTGTGTGAGAAAGCTTGAAGATAGAGGAGCTGCGTTGCAGTGCAAGAAGAGGGGGGCGAGAGAGAGAGCTGAGGCAAATGGCTTAAAACGAGTGGAGATCTATAGGAGAGGATTATGGAATAAAAAGAAGACAAATGGGGAATCAATGGCCCCCGAAATAATGAAAAACTGTTCATGGTTTCCATAGCTCTATTAACGTTTACACTAAAATTGGCCCCTTTTATAACATTTATATACATTTTTACGATCTTAAAAACTTAATGGTGCGAGATGCCATTGCCATATAAATTTTGCACCGTCACCCATTTGAAAAAAGTTGTTGAGGGACGATTTTTAGTCTGAGAATTTTAGAGCAGTTAATTCATGGTTAAATAAGCTAATTAAGGAAGAAAATCATTATAAAGTATTAAGTCTTAATTTCTAGCATTTATTTTGTAAATATGTATCAGTAAAGTAAGGGTAAAATGATAATTTTACCTTGACCAAGGTAAGTCTAATTCATTAAGTGTATGTTTGGGAAAGTTTCAAAACCATGGATTTGAAGAAAAACCATGGTTTTGAAAAAGCTGTTAACAAACATGTCTGGAAAATGTAGAATAGCTTCTGGGCTCAAAATCATGGTTTCAAAAGTTGTAGATAAACATACTCAGATTCTCCAGAATAACTTTGAACCTTCAAAACCATGTTTTTCCAAGAGCTATTCTTTTCAACTATTTCAAAAGCTATTCTACAAAATCTATTCTGTGAAAATAAATTTTACGTAAATTGAAACAGAAGTTATTCTCTAAAAGTTACTCTAAACATGCTCAAAGCATCTGACGGTGCACATTGTATCACCGAGGGGAGGGAGGAGATTTGGATCAAGAGAAAATTGGTTTTATTTTAAGCTGTGGTCCCACATGTATAAACAAACAAATTCACCCACTCAAAACACTTCCGCGTACTTGTTTTAGTTTTTTTTTTCTTAAAACTATTTTTTCAAAAAAAATTAAAAATAAAAACAAAAAATTCGGTTTGGATAATTGTTTTAAAAAAGTTACATTTAAAAGTAAACATACTCAAAATGGAAGTTGAAATGTTGACGATAACTCAAATTCTTAACTAAAAGAAAGGCCATCGGGCCAAGAATAAAGGGTTTCCAATTTTCCTAAACAAATATAAAGAGATGCCAAAAAAATCTTAGGACAAGCCAGCCTACAAGCTTACATACTTTTTATTTTTTTTAATGTGTAAATACTGTGGAGAATAGATTCTGTCTCGGATTGCGTAAAATAGCTTTTGGATAATAGATTCTGGAGAATAGCTTCTGAAAAAGCTGGAAAGAATAGCTTTTTGGAAAACCATGGTTTCCACCCTCAAACCATGGTTTTGAGAGTTAAAAGCTATTCTGGAGAAAAAAGTATGTTTGTCTACCACTTCTAAAACCATGGTTTTGGACCCAGAAGCTATTCTGCATTTTTGAAACATGTTTGTCAACAGCTTTTTCAAAACCTCGGTTTTCCTTCAAAACCAAGGTTTTGAAGATTTGCCAAACATGCACTAAATAGGCCAATCTACTGACTTATATGACATGCTTTGCAAAAATAGGCCTAATCTATTTGTAACTCATGCCTTTCAACGAGTCTTAACCTATTCTTTTTTATAATAAGATAAGCCAGCCCAAGCTCTAACCAGGTCAGGTCAAAAGTCTCAAATAGACTTTTTAGCCTAGTTCCACATTTCAATCTCATAATTACTAAAATAGAATAAAATTGGATGTAAGAAATAGGATAAAACTTTTCTCCCTATATTACTAAAATAGGATAAAATTGGATGCATAAAACATGACTGAGTTATTCTCACTTATAAACTTAAAGTTTGTAAACGCCAATGCATCCATTTATAATTGGATCTTGAAAGGATAACTAATTTCTGGTGGTTATACCTTTCTTTTAAATTGTTTCAAAAAACAAATGGGTCTTTTATGCATCCAATATAGAGGATGATATGGCTACTCCTCAAAGTTGTATACTAAAAACAAAAATTAATCGTATACGATTGTATCCCAGATATGCATATCTTTGATGAGAATTTAATCAATTGAATCAAACTAAAATATTAAATTCTCTGAGTAATACATACACGCATACAATAATTTATTCCATATTATGACTTAGATGCAACTTTGCACAATTCCAGTAATTAAATAATTGCAAAATTTAATAAAACAAATCCACCAATTGAATACCATGCAAAAATAAATTTTGCAATTAAATAAAAATATTCAACATTTTTTATGAAATAAATCATCTATATGAAAAGCACAATTAAACTCAACAAATGAGCTCAAAGTAATTTCATCAAATACTCAACTTATGATAATTAATAAAATTCCAGAGCAATTAAAGGATAAGGATAGAGCTAAAACAACTTTATTTAGCTCAAAACATTTTTAGAAATATTCTACAAATGACAAAAATGAGAAACAACTTAATTGATCATAACAGAATTTTTTTTTAAGAATTAATTCAGTAATCAAATGGCTCTTCGCAGATATTACGGAGTGCATTGAAATATCCATATATGCACATTTTTATTTGGAGTTTAAAATCTCCCACACTTACTATAAAAAAATAAAAAAAAATCTCCCACACTTTCATGTATCTAAGCATGGTTTAAAAATTAATCTCAACATATTTCACTAATATAAAATATGTGCAAAGTCAAAAGCTGCTAAAATAGCTTAACATTTAATTTCCTACATTAATAAATGATACAGAAGGAAATTAAGTTTCAAAAAATATATAAAATAAATGGTATGTGGTGAAATCACATTTATTTCTACATTTATATGCTCCGGATATCAAAATAATATGACTCAAAAATTTATGGAATAAAATAAATATCCATCTTTGTAAATAAAATAAAGCATAGTCCAACCCAAAGTAAATAGAGACCAAATAGGACTTCTTAAAAAAATAATCGTCTATAAAAAGCTCAAAACAGAACCCCATAATAAAATTCCAAACTGGCCGATACGTTTTCGGAAAAGAGGAGATTTTCTTGCAATGGCCCAAAATAAGCGGCCCAACTATGTCCCATTGAGTTTTTTTTTCCCAATCTGGGCTCAAAAATTCAGAAATCCATTTCCCTTTTTTGTCATTGGAATCAGAAATTTTCAAAAGCCGTCCAAAAGCTTGTTTATTGAAAGTGGAAAAAAACGTTATTTTTTGTTTTTATTAATTAAAAAATTTCAAGAAGTCTTCAAAATCCTTCTCATACAGAACTTACTTATGAAGATTGGAGAGAAATTTCTTATTTAAAATTCTATTGGTGAAAATGGCATGATAAATATTTATATATAAAAAGTATAAGTATTCATTGGGTAAATTTTGTACATAGAATATTGGCTCTCTAGGTTCCTTACTTTTCACCAATAAAATTTTAAATATGAGATTCTCCCCCAAAGTTTCATCAACTTTTTATATATATAGAAGTATCTGAACCCTCTAAATTTAGTTTTTGGTTAAAGGTTTTTAAAGCAACAAAGAAATTAAATACCAAAATCGTCTTTATTATAAATCTATTATAATCATTTCTCTCATATTGTTATGATGTTGAACATGCCTTTAATTTATAGATTTTTTTAAGTTTGCCCTTATTAACATTTTTTGTTGCTTTATATTTACAAATCATTATCATCTCTCTCTTATTTTCTCTTTTTTCAATAAAAATTAAATAGTGATAAAATTAAAAAATAATCATTAATAATCTTTAAGTTAACTTATATTTAAGACCAAAAATGTATCTTACAAGTCAATTTATAACAAGTATGAGAATGAAAAGTGGAACTTGACCAAACAGTGTAGTTGGGTCTTTTGGCATGATCAAATTAGAGCTTGGCCTAAATAAGTCAGACCTATTTTTATATCATATATATAAATTTATTTTTAAATAAATCATATATAAAGTTTATTTTTTCATGGTTATATTATAATTTGAAAATATAATTATATATATATCCTTTTTTTCATTCTTTTATTTTTTTTTACTCTAATAATTGTGGTTTTATTCTAATTATACTATAATTTTGGTCTCTTTTCGGCTTGTTTGAAGGTTTAGAACTCTTTTCGTGAACAATTCTGGCTAGTTGGCTGGTTTCTAATGTTTATAAAAATTCATGATTTTAACTAACTTCAGGCATATGAAATCCATCCAATGGACCAACTTGCCCTTGCGAAATAATTGAAGCTTGGTGGGGCCTCGTTTTTAAACTCAAATAATATATTGACTGCACGTTGAACATTCACATTGTGTTGATGAGACTAGGCTAAATCAAAAACCCATTATATTTTGGTTTTTATTAATTCAAAAATTTCATGGCGCCTTCAAAATCCTTTAAATAGAGAACTGTTTCATGGAAATTGGGGGAATTTCCTAGTAAAGATTTTATTATAAAAATGATTTGATAAATTCTTATAGACAGAAAGTATCTGTATTTCTTAAATTTTGTACATACAGAGTATTGGTATTTTGATTTAGGTACTTCTCAACAGTAAAACTTAGATCTAAAATTTAGATCTGAGAATTTTTTCAGTTTCATCAACTTTGTTATGGATGGAAAAGTATCAGTAAAATCTTTGCTTCTAGTTTAAGGTAATTAAAAATTATCTGAACTAACAAAGAAAATAGAAAATAAATATCAATTTTGATTTTATTATAAGTTCATTTTAAATAATTTTCTCATACTAAAAAAAGATTTTTAAGTCATCAATATGCCTTGAATTGATAGAATTTTATAAGTATACCCTTATTAAAATTTGGTACATAGAGTCTTGGTGCTCTAATTTTGCCGGCAATATGTTAACTGCATGTTGAACATTCAGATTGTGAGCAGAAATTTCAACCAAGAAAAACTATTTATTAATGAAAATGACTTGATACATATTTATATATATAGAAAGTATTATTCAGTAAATTTTGTACATAGAGTCTTGGTGCTTTAATATTGTTGGCAATATGTTAACTGCATGTTGAGCATTCACATTGTGAGCAGAAATTTCAACCAAAAATAAAATAAAATAAACGAGCGGGGCCATAGACGCGTGTTTATTGAAAGTGGATAAAAAAACTTTAAATAGGTGTTAATTATCACTTGAGTCAAAGTAAATACATATAGTGTTTTAGATAGTGCAAGTATCCCCTACCAGGGGCAATCTGTTGGATACATTGTTAGGCATTATCACACTGAATGCAGACACCTTTTTGAACAAATATTTAAAACACTGATTTGCTATTAGACCCACCTATAACAATTCACAAAGTGGGAAAAATATTTCAAGAAATTTCTACCTAATTTAAATAAAAATAAACAAGAAAAGAAATATATTAGTTGGCTTCCAGGAAATTTCTAATTGTTTAAATAATAAAACCCAAAAAAGGGTGCAGTTGACTTGAAGTCAAAACAAGCTTCCAAGAGGAGATTTTGCTATTTCGTGGAAATTTCGACCTACTTTGAACGAGAAATTTCCACAGACAACTTTTTAAATGCTAAGTGCTCACTAGCAACTTGTGAAACTCATTATGTAAGTTGTCAATTCCTTTAAAAATTTAACCAATTTCATAAAGATCAATCTAGTTAATTAAATTTTCTCTTGTTGCTCCTGTCAAAATTAATAGTCAATGACATTGAAAAACTTGTTAAAATTGTTGAAGGAATTATCAATCTCTTTAAAATGTTGATTTCATAAAATCCAACCCTGCTGATTAAATTTTCTCAAGTCTTTCAAATTTCAAATATGAAAAGTGGTCATGAAACTTACACAATCATTCACACAAATTGTCAATTCCTTTCAAGTGAAATACCAGGACTTCAATCTTCAATTTTGTTATTGCCAATCTTCTCTTTGATGAATACAGCTAAACAAAATTATACAAGCTGACTTAATCGTTTGCTGCATCTCCCCATACTTCAATTTTGGCCTTGAATAGTTAAATAGTTATTGACACAACTTTATTTTATTTGATCGTACTAATAAAAAAAGAGAGAAAGAAATCACTTAAAACTGAAGCCAAAAACCAAGCAATTGTCTTGGGTTCATCAGTTCAACTTCATTCATGTTCCTTCCGTCCGTCTTCACCCACAATCACAACTTCATAATAAACCTTTTTGAAATATTAAAATACCATATTCCTACTCTCTCATCAATTTGTCATTTTATATATTACATAACCTTTTTGAAATTTTATAATTCATATGGTACTTTTTGGATATTTTCTTTTCTTTTTACTGGGTCCATGCGAGCA